>JANJYP010110121.1:0-13880 GCA_024605115.1 Rastrelliger brachysoma | reverse complement strand
AAAAAAAAAAAAAAACTCCAGCTCCAGTAATCAGCTCTGTGATTCATCAGACAGATTTTCTCAGGCGGTGGTGGAGTGACTCACAGGTTCTGTAGTACTGTAGCCCCACCCTGCCATGATGTATTTTATGGTCTGGTGTCAAAGAGAGGATGGCATTACTGTAGCTTTACAGTGTGTACCCTGAGGTGTGCTCTGAGTTAATTGCTTGATATCCAGCTAATGCCTGCAGATAAAAAAAAAAAACCCACATAGGAAAGCTCTAGTTTTGCAGTCTCTGTGGGTGGGAGATGCATTTTTTTTCAGGTATTATATTCTCATTATGAAGCCGCTACAGTACATTCTCTGATGTAACAACCCTGATTTCTTAATGGAATGAATCAGATTTCTTCGGTGTTCTTGTCAACAAGGGGGGGGAAAGCTTCATTACACCCACCCTCAATTATTATATTCTCTAAACAGCTGAGTGGTGATAAAACTGGCCCCCACTGGCTAAGTATGACTCGGAAATACTTTCACATGAGCTTGCATAATTTTTTTTTTTCCTCTCCCGTGTATCGATCAGATAGCGGAAGAAGATAAACACATATAGGATGTCTTTTAGAATCGATACCTGTGTTAATGCGGAGGCCGGGGATGTAAAGATGGAAAGAGAAGAGGAGAAAACTATCCTCGGATACCCTTTCGGTAATCGGCAAAGTGATCTGGGTCATAGCAACGATGAGCGTCTCAGTTCAGTCTTCTTGCTTCTGCAGATGAAATTTAAAAAAAAAAAAAAGGTGAGTGGAGACAAAAGTGCAAAAATGTAAAAGAAAGAAAGGGCAGACTGTGTGAACATTTCCACCAGCTCTCCACACATCTCCTGATCTACATATGAGTGCCCTCTAGTGGCTGTAAAGCAGAACAGCGGCAGGCCCCCTTTTTGCAGAGCACAGATGCGTACTAGGGATCATTTCTCTCACTGGCAGAGGGGCTGACAGCTCTGAAATGATAAGGGGAGCTGGAGGAAAAAATATTGATTCATCTGTCACATTTGCTCCATTAAAATGAAAAGGGAAAGGAGGGGAGGAGGCAGTGTGAAAACGTTGCATGGCGGATTACACATATGATGCAAAACTCAAATTAAGGTTACATTATTCATGTAACCTGGAGATAGGAAAGCAAGTGGACCATAGTTTTTATGTTATGTCCAATATGTGTTTACATTTTTTAAAAAAAAGGTAAATTTCTGAGGCAAATTTAAACAGTGCATGAATCCTTTGTGTGTGTGTGTGTGTGTGTGTGTGTGTGTGTGTGTGTGTGTGTGTGTGTGTGTGTATGTTTGTATGTTTTAACACATCTACTATCACTGTTAATGATCTGAGTAAAAATTATGCTACTGTTTAAATGCACTTCTCCCAGAACATCTGTCACACTTCACACTTAAGCAGCAAGACAACTTTCACCATAACACCTCTTTAAACTCTGTCTCTGTCTTTTTCAGCACATAATAGCAACAGATTACATAATGTATTTTAATTATCTATATGTATATATTTATATATATTCCATTTTGTTTATCTATTCAAAATATATAATAGCTAAGATAGGTCTAAATGTACAGTATATTCTCTCTACAATAGTACTAGAAGAGCAATGTCATGGCATACTGTTCATTCTAATTCATGGTATATTACACTTTCTAGTTTCTTTAATATGTTTGGACACTTTAAATAAGTACTCTGGTGATTTTTATATTGTAGCTTATTTTGTTAGGGGAATATGAGGGAAACATTTTTTAAAAATAATGTTCAGAATCGATGCAGCAGAAGCCGAGATATCCTTCATTTTCATCACTAGAATATGTCAAGGCCAAAAATATGCAGGATCCTACATTTCCCATAATTCACCTTGATAGCATTTTTCATTATTGAAGACGTTGTAGTGTCTGAAACTATGCTGGGAGGATACATGTATTATTTTTTTTTACACTTATGAAAGCATAATAGAGGATCACATTGACAACTCAACAGTGTATGCAGATGGTAAATGAAAAAGAAGAAGAAAAATCTTAAATATTTCAGGTTTTTATTTTTTGAAGCATTTAATGAAGACAATTTTCCATAAAGACAATACTTTTTACAGTTATGGGCTCATCAGAAGAAGCCAGTCGAGTGGCAGTGGGAAGTGGGAGGGGTTGAAACAGACAGCACAGATTACAGCACATTGATGACATTAGTGTTCTCGATATCAATATATCAATATTACATTTCCAATGAAACCATATTTTTGTTGTATGCTTATCAATGAATCATTCAATAAGGCACAAAGGTTTTTAATTCATTTATCTTATCATTATATAATCACCAGGAACATGTTCTAAGTTTCAGAAAGACATTAGCGGAGCAGCTGCTAGCTCAGAGTTAAAGTGACAGCGAGTGAAACCAACTTTTATATATTTATTATATATCTACATTGCTAATTTTAGAGAAAGCGAATAGAAAAAGCTGAAATAAATCAATAAAGGAAAGTTAAAACAACAAGTTACATTACAAAAAACAAAGGCAAAAATCTATTTGGCTGTTGTTTCAATACTTTATGCATCATCACTGACCAGCAGAAAATCTACATGTTGATATTGACATTATCAAATGAGCTAACGGTGTATTTTTGAAGGCACATTTTCATGGAAACACAGAAATATGTATCTGGCAGGTTTCATCAAATGAATGAAATGATGCATTCAACTAGTTTTAAAATGTAGTATTGGAGTCTAAATATGGTCCCCCAGCTCTTCAACAACCAAAACGCAGCTGAAAAGGCAAAATAAAACACACACACACAAAACAAAAAATCATAAAAGCACAAGCAGCTCTCCACTAAAGGACACACCTTCAATAGATTATTATTATTATTATTGACAGTGGATGAATCTGTAGTATTGTACTGTACAAGGCACAACAAATAAGCTTTTCAAAGGCAGTAACACAGCTTCTGTTCCAGTCTCATATATCATTCACAACATGACTCATTTTATCTATATCTTATAAATTACTCTTCTAAAATATTCATTCTGTGTATGTAAAAACATGCAAAAAAAAAGGTTAATATCAATTTATCTTTCCATGATTTCTATATCATAAAAAACATACTTATTTAAAAGTCATGTGGGTCAGTTTTCATTTGACTCTCTGTATTGTATTTGAAACCCAAACAAACTACAGCAGGATTGCAAGTGAAGGCCACATACATAGACAATATTATACATTCATTAAATGCTGAGGCTTTGTGGTTGTGCGTTCAGCGGTGTATCTGAATTTTTAAAATGCCTCCGTCGTCCTTTTACTTCTCTGTATTTGAGAAGCAAACATAGTAGAACTAACGTTTAGATTAATTAACCAAGAAGCTGCACCACCACCCTTTTGTGTGTGTGTGTGTGTGTGTGTGTATGAGTGTAGGCAAAATGTAATGCAAAAGAACCATGTGATGTAAGCCCACAGGCGTCATTTCATTAGTGTGGGAATGCTGCTAAATAGCATTATTTAAAGTGTAATGTCAGCTCAGGGCCTGTATTCACCAGGTTTCTAAGAATATCACGTTAACATATGCGTCAAACTCTAAACAGTTCTTTATTCCCGCTTTGAAGGGATTGGGACTTTGCGGCACCGTCTGCTTGAAGTGATGCCTGTTGTTATTAAAAACGCTCCCCTTTTTTACTCCACAGTACAGAAAAAAAAAAGTTTTATCAGCCTCTGCTTCAGTCCACTTTTTCACACGCTTGCAAAACTCTGTGGTTGAATTCTTCAGGCTGGTCGGCGTACACATAGTGTCCAGCTCCGCGGATGGTCTGCAAGGGAGGAACACGAATTAAAAGCAGGAACAGGAAGTTAAATATGCTTTAAAGAGTGAGCCCGACAATGTTGATTTATTGCTTTTATAAAACAGCGAGAAGCAATAATCATTTCCCACAAACTCTTAACAATCAGTACAGAACAACTTCACCGGTGGCTAATGATGCGGTTGCTAAGCAACCGAGTTAATCTTTTTTGGCTGGTAAAATTGTATTTATCCATTATGTGTTCACCTTTTAATAGCTTTAAACATATCTCAATCAATTAGAACGGAGGGTACCACATTAAGTCTTTCAGCTGATGATTACAGTATTTAGCACACAGGATTTTTTTATTAATACCCTAAAGGTTTGTATAATGAATTTTGATGCTCCATTTTTTATTAATGTGACATAACAAGCTCAATTACTGAGTGAGTAGTTATAATGGGTACAAAAGCAAGCTTAGATTCTATAAACTCATTTTAGTTCCAGGGTCACATACAACTCAATGAGATCTCAATTGGGCCAGACCAGTAAAAATATTGTATAATAACCTACAAATAAATGAGTAATTAAGTAATAAATGAGTGCAATTCATTCATTCATTTCAGATTATTTGGCATAGTAGCTGCCGATATGAAGACGTTTTGTTTAATGTTCAATATATGAATGGTTCAATTAGGACCACAATATGTCAAATCCAAACCCCCTCCTCCCCCCATTTCATTTTATTTTACCCTGGAATGTTTTCTCATCATGAATTTAATTAAGATTACTTTTACTAGTGCCAGAGAAAAGTTTAAGGACAGTTTCTCATTCAAATGAATGGAGTACTGTCTCTAAACTATTAGTTGCTATTAGTCAGGTAATATTAAATTCCTTACCAAGAACATTCTTCACCAATGTGTTTGTAAAGATATCTGATTCTTAATGCAATATTTCATAAAAGTTATTATCGATCTTTCATTTTCTCCTTTTTGTTTTTTGAGCATTTTTGCGTTTTTACTTGAATCGGCTTTCTTACATGTTTGCATGTATCTTATGGAATTATGCAAATACATTATATGAGAAAGTTCACACACAATTATTTAACCAGAACGTGCACCAACTCATCAACTGTGAAGTATATTATAAGAATGCAATAAGTATTTTTCTACAGTGACAATCAAATTTTTGTTAATAAAGTTCAAATTAAAAAAAAACAAAACTCTAACAAGCTCACTACATTGCATGACTTCACAAAGACTCACAACACTGTAAAAAGCTCACTTGTAAAATTCATCAGAAAATCATTTAAAAAGAGGAACAATGCTGTGAGATGTGGTTGAAAGCTCTGAATCATGACACAGCAGAAATTCATAATGGGGTACTGTTAAAACTAACAGTACTGGAAACTTACAATGATCTCCACATGAGAGCGCGGCCTCTCCTGTTTGATGACGCTGCCAGAGTTGCTGTCGATGCTGGAGCGTGAACCGTACACGATGGTGATGGGGATGGCCGGATGGAGCTGGTCGATCCTCTGCAGCATGGGTCTCTTAGCCCAGCCGTAGGGAATGGTCATGTTCTTGAAAGCCGTTTCCCCACTGTGGTGACACACAAGGAACATATCTCAACATCGTAAGATCTTGTGTGTGTTGCATTCAGATAAGCAATAATAATGAAGGTGGACATAGAAACACACCTCGGGGTTTGCACATTCAGGTGGTAGATGTAGTCTGAGACGGTGTTGTCACTGAACATAGAAGAGAACTTCCTCTTGAAGTCGGGTCTCACAGTCTGGACCAGAGTTGGACCTGCGAGGGGGGACGTTGAAATGTCAAAACTAATCGTGTAGCCATTAAGAGACGAGGCGGCTTCATTATATTTTACATGATTACAAAGAACAAGGACAGACTGGAGAGCACGGTTTGATTTAATTGCTTGTTCAAAGCCTGGACCAAAATATTTGAAATCATCAAATCACAAGCTCATCAGATAATTAGTTTTAATTTGTAGCATGATAGTTTCTGGAAGAACATTGTGTACAGCTTTAGAAGGATTCACAACACTGTAAAAAGTTGACTTGTAAAATCATGTTTCATTTTTCACATATGCACTGACACTACTAAAGATCTATAAATTGACTTGGTTGTATAAAATCAGTACACTTCCCCTTTAAATGACTTGTGTGGCATCTAGCAGAATGGACTTGGCAGAACTTGAATATAATATTGATAAGTACGTTTTAATTAGTGTATAATCACCTGAAAATAGTGATAATACACTAGTCATTGCTTTGTTGTTACTTTAGAATGAGTTCATTATATTTATATAGGGAGTGGATCCTTTACCATGGAGTCTGCCATTTTTCTACAGTAGCCTAGAAGGACAATCCAAACACAGGCTCTAAAGAGGATCTATCATGCTTTTTGCATCCTCACTACAAAATGCTATTAAATCCTACACTCTGGTCTTTTAAGCTAAATCTTTTTTCTATTTGCTCTACTTTCTTTCTTTTCTATCCTGTTGTTGCTGTAGCGATAACCCGCTTTTCCCCTCGGACATCACTAAAGTTAGGTCTAATCTTATTGCTTTAAAGCAGGTAGTGTGGGTTTCTGTGCTATCTTTCACCATCTTTATTCCCTCAGTCTTACCGAGAGGTCCGACCAGTCTCAGACCAGCCAGGGAGTTGAAAGGACTGAACATGGCCCCCAGAGCTTTGATCCACACTGGGATGGGACGGTCGGCCTCTGCTGTGTCTGGACGCTCAGGGAATCCCCAGGGCTCCACCAAGAATATGTGATATACTCTGTAGGGAAAACAGTCATGCAGTCATTTTTGTTAGTTCTGTAATGTTGAATTCAATCTTATTCAAAATATCTTTCATCTTTGGCTATCACCTATTTTGGTTATGACAACTGTGAACCTTCAATAAACAGTCTAAACTGAGAACATACAACACAGATTTTTCTAGAAATACAGATGTAGTAATATGTTCAAGATCAACTGTACACCACCCTAGGTTCTTATTTTCACCTCTCACTTTTAATAATGTAGCTTGTGTTTCAAGGTGAGTCAGCAAGCAATGTGAGTGCAACAGGTGCAACACATCACCACAAAATGCCTTTCAGTGCAGTGACATTACATACTGTCTTAATACTGAGATTTAATGCATGCCGACCTTTAATCTTCATTTCATTTCTTACATGTATGATTTAATGATGAATTTCCAACCATCCTCACTCAGTATTTTTTTTTTACAGTGCTGTACATTTTGTGCTGTTATTCCTTGATGTCCTTTCTTGTTATTCTAGACTCAACGATTACCCATCCATTATAAACATAATCACAGACTGGCTTACTGGTCCAACTTTGACCTTACCGTATTATCTGTAGTTTTGCACATGATTACTTTCATTTTCACTTTCAGATAAAGTCGGTTAGATAATCTTGTTTACGACCTGTCTGATTACCTGACATGTGTCTTCATGTTGTAGTGACATCACCTCAGTAGTGGTGAACAAAGTTATCAGAAGAATAATTAGAAAAGTAAGTTCTAATCAACTAAAATGTGTGTTTTTGAAACATTTATAAACATTCTCTCTCTGCACATTAGGGTAAGACAATATGACCAAAATGTCATATCCCAATATAGTTTTGATATTGATTTGTGATTTTTTTTGAGTCTTCCCGTTTAACATGTTTGTAACTCAATATTATTGTAAATAGAGGCACCATCAATGATTTTAAGTTAAGTTTTAGTTTAGATTTGAATCAATGCACGAGTTCATTTCACATCCTGACATCTTAATGAAGTGAATAAATAGTTGCTGTGTTTGTCTTGGTTACAGCAGAATAGGAACTTTGCTTGCATACAAATAAAGTGAACATTATGGACACAATGCCAGTAGTCAGAAACCATCCAAAATTGAAGCCAACAGCACCACACAGACCAACATGTACACACTGTAGAAATTCCTTTTTGGATCTCACTGTGTATTTCTCTTTAGGCAACAGCATGAACGATGAGGAGAGTTCATCTTAAATAAGGACACGTTGTACACTCCTGATCGAGAGCGATCCTCATCCTGTTATAACTTAAAGGCCATTCGGAACAATGAGATAACAATAAAAGGACGGGAAGAGGTTTTTCTTTCTTTTTTTTTTTCTCTTTAAGTGTTACTGATGAAGGCGCTTGATAAAGGATTGAGGACATTTTTATCAGACGTCCCTCAGGGGTGAGCGAGGTAGCTGCTGGATGCTAGGAGTTGGGAGATTCAGTGAGATACAGTGTAGTGGGAGGAGAGAGGCTTGCTGTTATCATGAGCTGCCAGCACCTGCAGGGCACACCACTAACAACTCTATTCTGTAAAAGATGCCGGCGTGTTTGGCTACAGTCAAGTTAACATTGGAAAAAAAAAAAGAACAAAATCATTATTCAAACACTGTTCGATATGCAAAGTCATTTTTCTCCTTCTGGGCATCTTTCTTTGAATTCATTTTTAACCTCTGTTGTTGATAGAGAAAGAGTGGCAAAACAACCTCCACTTAAGGTGCATTTATTTACTTCTTCTAGAGATTTTGACCGCATTACAATCATTTGTTATCGACTTATTATACAATACTGTGACATCCTGAGTGGAAACTGAATTAAATAAATAACTTATTACACTATTATGTATGTTATCATTATATCAGTGGTGTAAAATGATCTTGAAATGACAATATCATTGTTTGTCGCGATTATTTCTGAGACAATATATCGTCCAACAAAAGTAGTTATCATGACAGGCTTATCATATCATTTTCATCATGAGTGGTGATCTGCAGCTCTTGGTGTCACTTCGCAATAAACACACTTATTTTTCAAATTCTCATTTTAAGGAAATGTAAAGAAAGAAGCAAAAGAGTTGTCTGAATTCCTGGGAAAATGCACTCATGTGAAGACATAGCGAGCTAGCAAGAACACAACTATCAGTGTAGCAGGAAAAATTAGTCGCTGCTAAATAGCTTATATATTGGTAGGGCAAGGTCATGCTGTTAGGGGTGGTGTCAATAGCTAGCATTTTAGATACAGTCGGGCTGGGAACAGGACCACATCATCCAGGCCCCTCTGTAGTACCGCACAAAAAAACAAAACATTGTGTTCTCAGAAACTCCAAAACTCAAGACTGTATAGTTACACATTTTTTCACCCATTTTCAGCAACTCTATTCTAAATTATGTAATTTTCTCCAGTCAAATCACAGATTTTACTTCTGCTTTAAATTTGCTCAGTTGTCATGGAGATGTATACATATGATCAAACTTTATTAATAAGTTATTTTGAGGACTTCTTGTCCATGCTTGAGCTGAACTTGATTATTCAATTCATTGTATTTTACATGCACTTTTATGCCTCATAGATATGATCCTTTTTATTTATTGTGTCTTTTATTCTTCTGTACAACACTTTGGTGCACTGTGGTTGTTTTAAAGTGTTTAATAATTTGGATTGGATTGGAATCTTGGCCTTTGAAAAAGCAGAAACAATACCCACTCAAGGATGACTTACTTGCTCACAGTATCACATGATCTTCATCAGCAATTTAAACCATGTTTACATTACTAATAAGAATGAAAAGAACTATAGAAATATTGAATTTGTAATACACCTGAATGATACTTTAAAAATGTACAGGATTGTTAATAGCTGGGCAATCAATTCTTATTTACAGTACAACACTTCACAACTACCTGCCAGTCATTTATCATGTTAACGCCCTTTGATTAAATAAGACATGCCACCTGCTGAGGTCTGCATGTGTTATTGTTGTCTGGACAACTAATTATTTCCATTATTGAATCTGTCAGTATCAGAAAATAGTGAATAGTGCCCATTAGATTCTCCTAAACTACTTTCACCAAAACTCAAAGATCTTCACAACTGAGAGAAATATTTGTCAGTTTTGCTTTAAAAAAAGACACACTATAACAAATTAATTATCATTAATCTGATTACTTGATTATTTCTGCCAACTAATCAGTTACTATTACTATTAAATGACAAATAGACTGGACTATTATCGGTGATTCCACCAAATGTGTGCCATTTGTGCCCCCAGGATGTTACATATAAATATGTATTTATGATTGTGTAGAATGCGGGTAATGTAAATGTACCATTAGGTCAATGTGCAAGGAACTTTGCTTGAGAATAAAATGCATTTTAAAGTTAATTTTCATACATATTTATATATGTGATGTCTTAGGGACACAAATAGCACACATTCAGCGGAATCACCCATATAATGCTTTTCTAGTCTTTTCACAACTTAAAGTGCGTTTATTATTATTTGACTTCTTGTTTCAGCTTTACTCTATAGTATTTCTATTATCATTTCCACTGCCATTGAAATTTCTAGATGAATAATGTTAAATGGCTAAAACACTGACATATATTAATAAAAGTAAGTTTTTTGTTGCTTTTGATTATTTTAGGAAATTAAGGAACTCAGAAGAAAAATTTATGAATAAAAAGCAGGCTATGCACTTCCTTATGAGATGATTTTAATGACGTAATCTGAAAACAACTCAAGTTGACTGTTGCTCCTGGTTATATATTAATCACCCAACGCAGCTCATACCAAGGCAATAAAAAACCCTCTTAAATTAAAAACAACACAAGCATACAGTGAGATAAGATAATGCTATAATCTACACTCACCTGCTTGGATATTTAATAGAGTACGACATAGCCAGGTATCCTCCCAGGTTGTGTCCCATCAGTATCATAGAATCCAGACCCATTTTAACCCTCCACTGTTCTATGGACTCCACAAACTGGTCCTCGGCCTTCTCAGCATCTGTGGAGAACACGGGCCTGCTGCTCTGACCGAAGCCCAGCAGGTCGAAAGCAAAGACGGGCCGTTGCTGGGAGAGAGCGTCCAGGTTCTGAGCCCAGAGGCCCACGCCACCTCCGAAACCATGGAGGAGAACTATAGGGGTTTTGTCTTTCACACGCTCGCGGCAAAAGGTTAGAGTCCACAACAGGTTGTCATCGGAGACGGGGATGTACTGTTTGATAAAGCTGCTTTTTACATCTGCAGAGACAGGAAAGAGAAAAGAGAGTGTTGACTTGAAAGAAAGAAATGTAACAGTGATTATTTCTTTTAGTTGAAAGAGAGAAATGAATGACACCGTTTGTCTCCAAAGCTCTTTATTACTACTAATTAGCTTTAAAGTAGTGATTTATTGTTCATGCAGAGTTTGACACTTGAGAGCTGTTTTCACAATTGGAAAGGTTCCAATGTTGTTCCACGTAGAGTTTTAAAAATATACATTATTTGAATATGTGTGAGAGCATTTCATTTAGTAACAACAAAATAGTAGTATGTAGTAATATGTAAACAGGATGTCACCTGTGATACAACTTCCAAATAATAAAAATAACATATTTGCCAATTTTTCATGAATATAGATGTGATTTTATTTTACTGCATCATTTTAATTTGCTATCTGCATAGGTGGGGAAATAGGTGTTAATTTAGTTTATAGTGAGAAAGAAACATCACATGAACCAAACTTGATGACCTTATTCTGCAATTTATTTAAATAACATTGGTGTAACATGACTTATTATTTTACTATAATTTATAAGTATGTATTTTACTGCATCTAAACACCTTGTAATAAATAGGTGTAAATATTCAGTAACAGCTCATCTCTATGTTACAACTGTGTATGTGTTGGCGTAGTGATGCATTAATATCCACCTAGTAAATACTAATGTTAGGCTAAATTTAAACTTAGGGACAGCTGCTGATGCAACTGACTCCTGGGTTTACAAGGGTTTACAACAACAGCTTTATATATAGTTTTATATGTCATTGAAAATAACACTCTGACACTCCAACGTTCATATGAGGTAGAGGACTAAATGGTCGATACTTACATTGCAGCATCCTGTCCTCTGCTGTCTTCAGCTTGCTCTCAGAGGTGGGACACCATGACGGCAACCAGCCAGGAAGCCAGCACCACCTGTACAAAGAGGGAATGCTGCTTTTCAATCATCAGATTCATGACATATTTGACAGGAAAGGAGAAATTGAACTAGAGAGAAGTTAAAAAAAAGTGGTTATGACTGTCCAGGTTTGAATGTTAGCATGACATCTGATAACCTTTAAAAGATTAAGGCAATTACACATCCTACTGGACAAAAACTATGTGTGGAGTTCCCCAAGGCTCCATTTTAGGGCATCTTCTGTTCAAATTCTACATGCTCTCACTGGCTTATACTATATAAAACAACCAAATATTTTACTGTATTATAGTAATATACAGACAACACACACATTTACATTTAAGTATATCACTAGGGGTCTTTGGTCCAATACGAGCAATAGGTAAGTGTATTGAACTTACTTTTTGAACAAAATTTTTTCACTTAAATTAAGTAATTGTTAACTTAAGTAATTGTTTTTGGACAGAACTCAGATTCAGTTGTTAACCTTAGAAACCATAAGTTAAAATCTTGGAGTAGTCATGAACTCAGATCTGAATCACAAAGTCAGCCTACTATCACCTGAAACATATGTCAAGAGTTAAAGAAGTTATGTCTCAGCAGGATTTGGAAAAACTTTAGTAGACTTTGAAGAAGTTGAGTTTTTATTACCACATATCTGGAACAATCTCCTAGAAAACTGCAGGTCCGCTCTAACTCTCAGTTCTTAGAAATCACAGTCAAAGACTTTATTGTTTGCTACTGCTTTTTATTAAATCCAAATTTTAGGGTTAATTTCCCATGTTGCACCGTAAATTTTATTTCTCCTGTTTTCAATCTGTCTCATTCTTTTTTAAGTTCATTTTATTTACAATTGAACACTTTAATCATAATTTAAATGTGTTAGAGTTAGAGGTATAGGGGTAGGGTCAGGGTTAGGGGTTAGAGTGGTTTTTTATTTTATTTTACCATGTGTTGCTTTAGGATTAGGATTAGGGTAGGGTTTAGGGGGTTAGGGTTAGGGAATTTTTTATTTTTCCAAACTTGTTAGGGTTAGGCTTAGGGTTTTACTTCCCTTCCAATAATAATAAGTCTAATTTCAATACCAAACACTGTTGACGCAATGGAAGGAAAATAGACTTGAACAGCTGTAGCAAGAACAGTGATGACTACGTCTGTCCCATTAAATACAGCAATTATTTGCTTTAGTTGCATTAGTTACTTCACCTGACTAGAGAATTGTAAAACTGTGGAAGTGTCAAAATGAAGTCTTGCATAATGTAAAGCAAAGTTAGGTAACTATATACAGTCCGTGCAAAACTCTTATTTGATTGCCAAACCGTGAAGTAGACATTGCAAAAAAATCTCAATCAACACAACTCCAAACATTCAAATGCATGACTATATCTGTAGCAGAGGTCACATCTTACTGTATATGGAAATGAAGCATCTGACCTACATTAACGACACTGCAGCATTGTTCAGTAATTAAACGTGAAATGGAAATCAAATGCATGGATTTATGACCTATTTATTCTTTATTATGAAATATAAAGATTTCAAGGGGAAGTTTCTATGTGTAAAGTGTGTTTTCAGGTGGATAGGAGTACTAGTATTTTGTGCTGCTAGAGTAAGTTTTTGAAATCTAATAAACTGCCTCAGGTTTAGGTGTGACTGGAATCCATTTCAGTTGGGGCTGACGACTACAGTTTTGAAAAAGAAAAAAAGATTTTGGGGATGTGGAGTCAGAGAGAAGTGTGGCAACAAATAGCTGCAAAGTGTGTAAGCAGCATTATTCAGCATTTTGTAGGTTCCTGTTCTCTAGCAACAGAGGAAGCTCTATCAACTGCAGGTGAGTGATTTTTTTTTTTTTTTTTAAAGGGATGATCATTTGTTGCTGATGTGTTATTTCGCAAAACCTGTGCAAGTTGCATACAGGAAAACAGCTGACTGCTGAACTAGTTGCGAAATAGTCCTGCAGGCAGGTACACATCTTAATCTGAGATTTAACATGAGCACAGACAAGCTTCCTACATTCAGAAGATGAATGTGAAAACAAATATCTAAGTGAAAGAACAATAAGCAAAATATACTTTAGAAGAAGAAGCA
>JANJYP010110085.1:0-18323 GCA_024605115.1 Rastrelliger brachysoma | reverse complement strand
TTATTTCTTGGCTAAGCAGAGCATTGTTTTTAGATTTAGTGCCTTTTAGTGATGAAATGGCCACTGGTGAAATATTTTTTATTATGTGTCCTAAAAATCTGTCCTGTGTTTTTCAGTAGCTTGCTCTACATGGCATTAGGCCAGTTGTAGAGGGAGAAAGCTCCCTCCAGGGACATCAACCAGTCCACATCAATCCACAAGCTCTGACATCAAAGCCATGCTTAACTGTTCATTCAGCTTCGACCCAAAGCCTCAATCAGGGAAATGACATTAGTCCTCTAGAAGGATGGGTTAAAGCTCTCCTTTGAAATGCCGGCATCAGAAGTGACACTACAACCCTATTCCTCTCTGCAGATGCTGCACAACAAGCACGTGATGGTGCGCGTCGGCGGAGGCTGGGAAACCTTTGAGAGCTACCTGCTGAAACACGACCCATGCCGCATGCTCCAAATCTCCCGAGTGGAGGGTAAGATGTCACCCATCAGCAGCAAGTCCCCCAACATCAAGGACCTGACGCCAGACAGTTACCTGGTGGTGGCAGCCCACTACCGCAGCAAAAAGTGAAAACATGAGACTGAAAAGTGTCATCGATGAAAGGATAAGGAGGAAGTTGTTTACTTGCAGGCCAGTGCATGCAGCTGTGTGACATATTACATATTACATGTGACAAACAAAACAGCATGCATGAAAGAAGACGTGTGTAAAAGCGATGTGAAAGTGAAATGGTATACTTTTTTTAGTCAGAGGGTGTTTGTGATCGGATTCAAACAAATGGGCCCTGAATATTGTGTCTTAGTTTTACATGACTGTAAACAGCCTTGTGTTCATGTGTTCATTACAATATAATGAACTAACTGGTTGAAGTTGTACATTTTCTTTGGTTTTTTCTAATTACTTACTGTATTTTAACCGATATATCACGTGCAAATATGTGAAATGCATTTTCTTTTCTACATTTTTACATGCCTTCATCTAGGAAAAAATAACAGCTTTCTTGGTTTTAGGCACCATGCTTCTTTCTATCCCTTGATATCTTTAATTAGAAAAAGCAAAATTAGTTTAGTAAATGATGTTACTCAAAATGAAAACATCAATCATTGGGCATGCAGTGCCTGGTTTGCTTAAACATGTTAAACCAAAACGTGGTTTATGAGTTTAAGCAAGTGTTTGTCAACATATTTTTTTTTATCCTGCTAATCAGACTGATGTGCCATTTTATTTCGCTTCATTCCTCATTATGTGAATATCTGAGATGTGAGCAGTTATTCAAGTGATTTTGTATATTGCTGGAAACCATATCAACTTTTTTCTCCCTCTTTTCATTTCCCATTTGCTTGATTGTGTTATCCAAAATGGCATAACTAGGACCATATTCACACTGCAAACTGGACTTAGACTCTAAAACTTTAACTCTGACATTATAGTAGAAGATTAACTGTACGTGTATTTACCAAAAAGAAACTTGTTAAACCAAAGCCTGACAGGATCATCTCCTAAATTTCTTGGTCTTTGCTTTCTATACTGTATTTCTTCTTAGGTTAACAAAAAGGAAAAATGCTAAGATTGTTTACATGTTAAATAACTATTCTATGCAATGCCTTTTTGTACTAATATCATTTTTAATCAAATGTTAATTATTAGAGTATATTCTCTTTTACATGCTTTCTGTTGTAATGACATAGACAATCACCTGTACAAGATGCAGTATGTATATAAATTGAATCTCAATGATTTACTATTGCTAATACAACAGATTTGCTCATTTGAGGCTCTCCAATTGTTGTACGTTGCTGACCTCTAGAGGTAGCGCATATGTTTAAATGTGTTAAATGCGCTCTTTACATTTAACAGAAACATTCAATGTGTTAATTTGTCTGACCTTTTTTCCCTGGAGAATTCATGTGTGGGTTTGGTAGTAGATCAGTAGCTATGCAAAGCTAGGACTTGTATTTGCAGTTAATACAATTTCCGTAAATCTTCAAAAATTAAAAATTTCCCCAACTCAAAATTTTGAGTTTGTCTTTAAATAATGTCAGCAGTACTGGGCAAAGTTTCCTGACCAAATCTTAAAAAGGAGTCTGTTTTAGAGTTTTAAATCATTTTTATATACTTCAAACTGAAAAACACTTGAACATGTTCAACATAGAAATTCTACAGTGAAGTGTAAAAATGTATAATCAAGTATGCATCTCATCTACAGCAAGTTGCAAATGTCATCAATGATCAAATTTAAATTTTATCAGTGCTTAAATCATCTTCTTGTAAAACTGTAATTCGGCACATACAATCTACACAAGAGTAGCAGAAATGTGATTTTATTGTAGCAAATAACATTGGCTAAATTTCCTGTGCTACAAAATGTCGAGAGCACTGGAAGCATTTAAGGATCAAGTGAAGGCTGTAAAAAAATGCACGCGGTTAAGCAAGTCAAAGGAAATACCTCATTATTTACACACTTCATACTCGTCTTCATCAGTTTCTTCCTGTTTCCATTGCAGTTGATTTGAATATCTTACCAACACGTTATGAGCAAGCGTATTTGCTGTTCAGAGTAGTGACAAACTATGTGCAATTCATTGTGTCAAACAGAAGCTTTGTGTTTGTAATATGGCAATTCATAAACATATTTCATATCTTATTTAAATTAAGCAGGCAATACATTAGAGTTTTACATTAGAAGTCAATTTAAAATACTTAAATTGTGCAGAAAATAAAACAAAAAAAAACCACTCAGGGCTCTATTTCAAAGTGACAGTGTCAAAGACTAGTGCAAAAATATCCATGTGCACCTGTTATTTAATGTTTTTACTGGTTAAAATGGTGTGTTTCTTGTCATTCAGCAGTATTCTTTATCTGCTGCAGGGATGCACAAAATGCATTTAACAGGAAAATGCCTTCATGTTGCACTAGTCTCTGCGTTGCAATAAACAAGGTGAAATGATGCTAAGCGGGTGATTTTTAAAAACTACTCCTAAGCACACTTAAATGTATTTGTAAACATAAACTGTATTATACTTGAAATGTCTCATTTGCATAACTATTTTCTGGAAAATGACGCACAAAAAGTTATGTGACCGTTAACGGATATAAAGTGAATATAGATGAATATGAAAACCAACATCATTGTAGTGAAGAAATGTGTCTTAATATCAAAAACTGTCATCAGAGACACGACGAACCATCATGTGTCGTCCCTGACTCGCAGAACTTGGCAACAAGCGGGCAGGACCTGCTATTCTGTCCGTAATCATGTTAAACCGCTTTGCATAACACAGGTGTTTATCTCAAAACATTGTAAAATAGGCCAAAAAAAAAAAACCCAACATCAATTGAATAAATGGACAGCAGTTCAAACGTCTTTCAAGTCATCTTTCAGTGATACTTCACTTTCATTGTTTTTGCACTTCAGAGTCACCATTTCCTTCAGGATTTTTCAGCCAACCTGCCACTGGAGAACAAAGAAAGAAACATCAGTCTTCAATCTTTCATCCATCATCAGAACACAATACACATTTTTGCTAGTGTATGTATGATTTGATATTTGGCTAATATGATACTTTTTCTTTTTCATTTACAGAAAGTAACACACTAAATGCCTCTACCACACAGCCAGTGGTTGCCTCTTATGTTTTTAATGTGTAAATATCCTCTGAAGTCACTGGTAAAATACAACATCAATATCAATCATATCAATAAAGTAAAGAAGCAAGGTCTCGAAACTACTGATGTAATTTGTGACAGATGATACCACGTCTCTTCAGAAATGACACACAAGTGTGCAATATGACTCACTCTTTGGTCGAGACACTTTTAAAATGATACAGATCTCAGTCACAACATGAAAACAGACAACACAGACTCAAACTTCTAATATCAGATCGGATATCAAACCTGCGCCTGCATTCACGATACCGACTTGTAAAAGATGGTTTAGTGTTTCTAAATGTTGCGCTGGCTGACATCTCAAAGAACAAAGAGTCTTACTTGTTTCACTGCATTTAAATGAGTTATATTTATGATGAGAAAACTGGAGGATTAACGCAAAACTAACCCTCAACCCGCCGCCTCCGCCGGACACAGAGGTGGTCATCTCCGTTTTCTCAATCTCCTCCTGTTTTTTCCTTTTCCTCTCAACTGCTTCGGGATTTTTGACACCCCTATATGCTGTCTGAAAAGGTGGATAGAACATGAAAAAGCAGGTGTTAGTTTCCTTTTAAAAACATATTTCTAATGTACATATGTTTTAAAAAAAATACATATAATCAGTCTAACAACGTGCATCTCCACAAAAGCATGTTTCCATTAAATACGACAATACATAAAATGAGAAAATCGTATATATGCATTCACAACTAGCAACAAGGCAATTGAGCTAAAAGTTGAGGTAGCTATTTTCAATAGTGTTGTGCTGTTTGCTGAAACGTGACTGTGAGTTAGGGGCCCAGTGTGTCTCGTCTGTGGCAGTAAAAAGTGTGAATTGTCAGGCTGAGGAGAAACGATATAGCGTCAAGAGTCAGTAAAATAAAAATGGTGACTGAAGAGCAGAAAGATGTGGTTAAGTTGAGATAAGATTCGCTTGACCAGGAAGATTTGGTTTTTTATTATCCTTGCTTACTTACCTTGATACAACTTTTGCATGGCTCTTACGGGTGTGCAAGTGGCTTTTCTGTTACAATTAAAAAATTACTCACTACATTGTGAAGTCAACCTTTAACACTATGTATTTAATAGAGGGCTATAATATTAAATTACACTAGATACCCACTCTATCAGCTACTCTTACCTTACACAAATGCAGTCTCATAAAACGACCCTGCAATAAGCTCTATCTTCACTGCGGTTATAATGCTTGGATTCTGTGTGAACTGATTGCAGAAGTACTTAATTCAGCTTTAAAATAATGAGACCTGAGCTTTTGATTGCTTTGTATTTTTAATTTCACTTTTTTTTTAACCCGGAATAGACACCTTTATTAAACAACAGTTAAGACACAGGAAAGCATGGGAGAGAGAGGGGGCGTGACATGTAGCAAAGGACCTCCAGCTGCGATTCAAACCGGGATCTGCTAGGCACATGGCATGTATGTGAACCACTTAACCACTTACGCGCCCAATTTCTCTTAGGTATTTGGGATTAGTACAACCTGATAAATACAAAAACCGAACATTGTCTTTGAACAGGAAGCTTCCGCAAAAAATAAGAGGCCTCATTTGGAAACAATGAGTTTATTTTTTAACGTTAAAATTAGTCGAATTTGTATGCCGCATCAAACTTCAAATGTTATTATGTATAAATAACCAAGTTTCAACCTTAAGATCTAATAAGGTTTTGTACCTGTCCTGGTCCACTTCTCTCCATAATTTGTTGGCTGTTGACTGATTTTCTGAAGATGCCTGCTATCTTATTTGTGTATATTTTTACACTGATTTTTATGCTGTATTGCATTTTTGCTACCACTGAAGTACAAGAATGAAGTATAAGGTCCAGCAAACTCAAAATTTAATGTCCTCATATTGGGGGGGGGGGTTGCAGGAGATTAACATCATATTGGAGCTTGTTGCTGCTAAATGATATCATGCTTATACTGAGATGCAACGCTGACAGGGATAGACTAAATATTAGTTTAATACATGAGCGTTAACACCAACACTACAACGGTTTTTAAATAAACTGAACATTATAACCGTCATGAAGGTAGGATTTATTGCAGGGCTGCGGTCTTGGACGGCATTCGTATACAGCGTTTTCACTCACTGCTAAAGAAAAAACTCCTAACTTACCTCTTTTTGTCTCTTCTCAGCGGCCTCAGCTAATTGTCGCCTCCTTGTCTCCTAATGAAAGCACAGAAAAGATTAATTAAGATAAGACATTTGTCTATTAGTATTACATTATTGCAATGGCAAGCAGACAGCAAAAGTAGAAAGGTATCAATAGAAAGAATACAGAGTAATAAATAATAACTACACACATAATCAATCAAACAAGAGTAGTAAAACATAGTGAAAAATGTACTAAAGTAAGACTGGTGTGGATTAATAATATACCTGTGTCTGATATTGTTATTACATGGATTTTAACCCCTTAGGTACTGTTCATATTCTGACTTATAATAAGTCTCTACACCAGTTCACATTAATAAATTCCCCATCAGTCATTAATGAATGTTTGATTAATGTTATGGGTAAAAGTATTCGCAATCACTAGTTTATAATCCAGGAGAATATTTGATGTTTTAATGTTGTTTAATTGATGTTGTAATGATGTTTAATTTTGTACATTTGCATATAAAAATGTGTGTCACCTGCTGAAACATAAAAAAATTATGCATTTTATTTCACTTTTTTTTGTATATTTCAGGTCACATTAGAAACAGCCTAGCTAAAATAAAGGTGTATATAATGTTTTTACAACTCCTAGATGTAAAAATACTTCAAACTTTACCCTGAACAGTGTGTAACAGTTAAGATAAGATAAGATATTACTTTATTAGTTCCTCAGTGAGTAAATTTACATTATTGCACTAGGAGGTTGATAGACACAATAGAAGGGCATTAACAGAAATAATAAAGGATACGTACACAAACAATGAAACAAATTATAATAGCAAAAATATAGTAAAAGAATAGTAACATTATGTATAATAGTAATATTATATGATGATAATGTACCTGATATTAGTCTCTGCACCTATTCACATTAGCAAATAAGCACATTAGCATTAATAAATGTTTGATTCATCTTATGGAGGAAAAGACATAGACTATATAATAAAATATGATTCATAAAATGTGTTTAATGCTGATTAAATTTGTACAATTTCATATATTCATATATAAAATGTGTGCCAGCTGCACAAAATTATTTTAAAAAGATGAAGTTTAATTACATTTTTGTATATTTGGAGTCACATTAGGAACAATCTGGTTAAAATACATTTCTATATAGAGCTCTTAAGTGTAAAAATGGGTCAAATTTATCCAAAATAGATATTGCACAGTCATGTACATTAAAAAGGGCCGTTTATTAGGACAGTAGTATAAGCAGAAAGCCTTAAGTTCACAGTGTAGGGGCCTGTTAGGTTGACATATTTGACATGCCAATGTTTACTAAAGCTAAACACACTCACCGCCTCCTAAACATTACCTAGTAGGGCCTAATCCTGTCCTACTCATTATTAAGCAAAATCGAGTCATATAGGTGAAAGTAGCTTGCTTTAACACACTGAAATAAACGCAATTAACTTAGACAGAGTGAGTGTTGATAATAAAAAAGTAATATAAAGCTACGTACTGGATCTGGAGTGACAACCACATCGTCCGCTGCTCCGCCAAGGCACGATAAGCACATCCCCATACTGAAGTTGTATGTTTTCCACCAGGCAATAAAAGGTAGAAAAAATGAGTTTATCAGCGTCTCAGTTTGTCCTAATTTAGCTGATAGTTAAGGCAACATAAGCAGCAGCAGCTTGTACTACTCGTCCCCACGGTGGCTGCTGCTGTCGGGGCGTGTTTGGCATAACGGTGACTAAAGTAATGCTAGCATTTTACAGCTAATATAGCCAGCGATGATAAGGTAAAAGCACTACAAGAAAGCTCTATAAGTTACTGCTATGAGCCAGCCGAGATTAATTATTACTCCTCACACCTCTTGTTTAGTTGCCAAGGCATTTTGGGAGAAAGTAGGTGTTTGAAAGTACGACGTCAAAGCCAAATATTTCACCGTTTGAGTTTTGGCTTGGTTCAGAGTTCAGCTGACTGCCTTTAATCAGCTGAGGTGCGTTCAAGAGCGAGACGTTGTCAGCGTTGCTTAGTTAATAAATGGACACCATGAAAGTCGCTATAACTATAGTGTACAAAACTAACCCTGTCTTGTCAAGAAATAATACAGTGACGATTACTGTTTTCATAGTTGAAAAAAACATACGGATTAATTATCATATTCAGAACAAATACACCGTAACGTAAGTGATTTTATACAGCACAGAACAGTATTTGCAACATGGTTTTGAATGCAGCTCACCTCTGACAGTTTTGATCCTACAGCGCCACCCTGTGGCGAGAGTGCCGCAGGTATGGATCACCATGGTAACGGGTAGTGAATCCTAGACTTGTGAAACTCTATCAAGTCAAAATGTTGTTGTCTCGCTATTTTATGATGTGGTAATGTTGTGGTTACGGTCTGTTTAGGCTTGGTTATAGTTAGGGAAAGATAAAAGTTTCTGTTAAAACGATTAGCCAACTCGAAATCTGGTTAAACTTTTATTACGATTATATCTCTCGCGAGAGTTTCGCAAATTTATAGTTATCATGTAGACAGGATAAGGACACACAACATAGGCTACTACTACATGATAGTTGTTAGTTTGTAATTTATTTACCCTAACCGGCACAATAAATTCAGTGTATTCAGTAGCCTACAGACTTGTTGTAATCTGTTATGACTCCTTCACCCAAAGTTATTCAATAGTAGGCTATACAGGTCTACATGAAAGAAAACCATACTATGATGTGCAAAAACGACAGAAACTATTGGGACGGTGGTATTATAAGAAATTAAATGAAATAGCTGATCTCATAGGGCAAATGTCACCATGCAGGCTAATTACTGTATACGCCATCAAATTCAAGTCTTAGCCTACCTACCTTTAAGACACTGGATATTTTCCTCGATATTTGCTGTCAGTCAGGCAGCCTAATGAGAAATCCAAAATGTGATGAGTGATGGTCCAAACAGGAATCCCGTCCAATCAATACTCTTCAGTCAATATCCCGAGAATCTAATGTTGTACCCCGCTTCACCGGACAACACTGTAAACTCCACCCATCCATCTTCGCTGCGCTCACAGCTGTTTCACAGCTCAAAGTGCTGCACTGTGGGAATGGCAGGCTCCTGAGACTGAACAGTGTTTGTGGCTGCACAAGTTGTCGGTCAGAAACTTATTGATGGGGGATTTGCACTGAAGGTGAAAGTACCCGCAAGCAATGGAAGTCAAAATGTCTCAGGTTCTTGGGAGCTCCTCAGGTAGGATCACCTACTCTCAAAATATGCACACTGAGATGCTGTGTTTATTTAAAAGACTTAATGATATTTAACTTGTTGTGTTAAAGGATTTGACTGACCTGATCAGTAAATCATTTTTACATTTGCATAGAGGAATATTTAAATGCTCTATATGGTGGGTGTTACTTTTTCACTTTAGATCCTAATTTGAAGATTAAGAACATTTAAGCAAATCCATGTTGTCAAGTGTTATGTTTAGAGTAAAACTACACTTGTGATAATAGCAGTTTCCCATTATAACAGTTATCATAATTTTTTAAATTCAGAAACACTGTAAACACGTTGCAGCAGAGTTAATATGAAGAGTTATGTGAGACTACACTAATGCATAACAATGCTTTGAGCTGAATGCTTACAACAGCTTGCTTACATGCTCTCAGTGATAGTTATAATGTCTATGTATGTTTAACATGTTCATTGCCTGATGATGGTTATTACAATTCATCCCCTGGGTACCATGAATGATTGTATGACATTTCACAACAGTCCATCCAATAGTTGAGATATGTCCGTAACAACTGATGATGTCAGCGTGCTGGTGGTGCTAGAAGAAGTCAAGTCAATTTTATTTATTAGGAAAACATCCCAAAAGTCATAAGGATCTGTCCTCATGTGATCGTGAATATATATTTCATGCCAGTCCATGCATAGATATTTTTCTTTGAACTGTAAATGTAAACTTCAAAGATAACGATTCACCCTCTGTGGACCATGAATGTACTAATTTCTTGGCAATCCATCCAACTCTTGATGGACTGATAGAGCCGCAGACGTTGCCATAGAGCCCTGTCATTAGCCACTTGATGGAAACTGATCCTTTAGTATTGATTTATTCATGAAGTGAGATATTGAATGAATAAATGAATGAACTAACAAGTTAGTAAAGCGGCATTAGTTTTCAAAGAACACATATAATCGGTCCCTTCATGTTATTCCTTAATAGGAGTAATCACATATGTGCACTGAACAGAATAAATATGGTGAAGGGTACTTGTCTTTCTGGTTACATCACTGTCACGTCTGCATGGCACTCATGAGCTCATTTGTGACTTGTGCTGAAATATCAGTGGTCAGCCACAGAATGGAGAAAGGAGAGCGCGACTCTTTGGGGAAATCCAGCAAACATGTCCAGTGTCATTCAGTTTAATGAGCTATCTAATGCATGAATGCTGTGGCTTTTATTAGCCCTTCTAAATCATAACCGCCTCTAGGCAAAGATGAAAATGGCAAAACTGTGGTTATGTCTTGATAGCTAATAGGACAGTGTTTTCATCTATGTTGAGCCATGTGGATAATGTTTAGTGGTGTGCAGAGACTCTGAGAGAGACATGGGGACAAATTCTGCACTGAGGCAGCGGCTGATGTGCTGTAAGCCGGGTGAAGTGTTTGCCACAGTATAAATCATCGTGCCTTTAAAGCTGGTTAGAATCGTGCAGCGTGTGCTCCCTCACCCTATATTTTCGGTCAGTATGACCAGTTTACATAAGATGTTGTTTTTAAAGGTGCATCTTGCAAGAATGACAGGAGCTGTGCCTGCAGGATGTCTGCTGGAAGGAAATTTGTGACCATAATGTTTTTTTTTGATGAGAGAAACTGGATTTTCTTTTCTGAATATTCAATAAGTGAAATCTGTTTTTCTTGGGGTTTTTGGAGTTTCAGGTGAAACTGCATCTGCTGGAAGTCAAACTCCTCTCATAGGATCCTGATACTTTCACAGTTATTATACTGTTTTACAACCAGGAAATTGTTTAAAATTATGCTAATCTTTTTTTTTCTAAAGGAGTTTGGTATCACTCAGTAACTTGTCTTTCTTTTCATCAGGAGGAGCCCATCATTTAATGTACAGGAGAAGTCAGGAGTGTTGTCATTTTGTGGAAATGATTATTTGAATGACTAATGTGAGCTCTTTAAGAGACATGAAGTATACAGACAAACACAGTGGGCCTAAGTAGCCATCATGTAATGGAAAGACTGCATTATAAATGCTCTTCAGTCTGGATGTACACCGCTTTTGTATTCAAGCGATAAACACTGATGCCCTTTTTATTCAATTAACAAGTTACTGAAGAAGTCCACCTGCCCACTGCACTCCAACTATATTACATTTTCTTTACAAGCTGCTGACATTCCCACATTGTTAAGTGTGTGTGCCACTTGCTGGCATTTGTTTTAGAAGTAGTAATGATGATAGTATTGGTCAGACCATACGGCTGTGAGATAAATTATACTTTTAATTGGTTAATGGAGTTACACTTCCTTCATTATCTCATCATACATTCAGGGTTACTTTAAGAGATGAATACAGTACCCCAGGGCTCTGAAATGTATTTGTTTAAATAAATAATCAATGTGCCAGGAAGTTCATGCAGGAAATATCCTACCTGTTCATCAATCGATCTATCTAATGTCTCTATACTTTTTAACTCTTTAGGACAGTCCATCACTGCACTTAGACGGCAAAAGCTGTAATGGGAAAAGCACATATTAGACGAAGCATTTTCTTCTGACAGGTTGTCAAGAGGTCACCAAGCTGCAGTGTGTCAGTCAGCGTTATATCTGCACTCTCAAAATGTGCAGTGCTCTCACTGTTTTTATCAGTCAACCGCCTCAATCAGTTGAGAAAGTGCTCTTCTTCTGTGAAAATACACTGAATTGGTTGTAATTGCTCCAACATACTGATGTCTTTTCAGCTGTGTTACACAACTCTTATCTCTGGAGGCTCGGGTTAACAGTCCTCTGGGAGAAATTGTTGTCATAAGCTAAAGTGCAGTCGTTTAAAATTCAGCATGTCAAAAAGAAACATACCGTACACACCAGTGTATCAGGCAGCCATATGTTGTTTTCTTATGGGCTCTATCAGAAAGAGATGCTGAACGGAGATGTCGCTGTTGAGTCTGTGCTGTAGAGAATTATTTCTGAGATGTAAAGTACCTCCGAACATTGGTGAGTCATGTTGTTTGGACTCTGCGTTCAGCCCCACGGCCTCTCTTGTCGGTCTTAATGAAGCTGAACGCATACATGAGGGGTGGGGGGGACACACATCAGCACACACTGAATGAAAAAATCTGACTGTGGAGGTTGTTTTTTCATTGTAAACAAATTAAAATGCTTTATTGTATGCTAACTTGGCTAACCTTTGGAGTGACCTGTTTAGGATCCAGAGTGGCAGCCTCTGCATTATGTAATAAGGCAATTACTATGAAATAATGCTTCAGTGGCTCTATACACATAAAAAAGGGAGGGTTAACAATGCTTTGTTCTCCATCGTGTTGATTATGCTTTATCTATATAGCCACATTATCAGAAATAGATCAACTTTTACAAGGATATAATACTGTTTGGTTAATAGTATTTTCCTATATTGAAATTAACAATTAACTTTTTATTAACTATTCAAAGCTAACATAATATAATCACTCAGGCCAGCATAATCGACACGTGCATGTGAGCTTTATTTGCCCATTTTGTATTATTAATCATTAACATTTAGATTTATTAACCTGAAAAACAAACTGCATGGCCACAGAGCTGTTTTTCAGTTCTTTACACTTCACAGATCCTCAAAAATCTTTTCTAAAACAATCAAATTCAGTACAATCATACATCCTGCTTGTCTTTATGTTATTTTCACACCTTTGCCAATTTAACTATTTATCTGGTTTTCATGGTTTGAATTCAACGTGATCAGTTGCATTGAACGGTGACAGTGAAGAGTCCTTATTCTTCCTCATCAGTGTCAGATATCAAGGGATAACAGGAATTTTAAAGGGTTGTTAAAAATGAATGAGTAACATGCAGTAACATGAGATACTGGACTGCTGTGATCACCTACACATTTTACTGAGCTGAACGTACTGAATTATCCCACCGATAACTTCCATAACAAGTATTGTGGTTTGAGTACATGCCAGGACACTCATGAAGATTTAAAAAAAAAACAATAAATATACTTGATATTGTAGACTTCATACTTTTTGTACAACTTTTATTCAAGGCATATTGTGAAAATAAATCCCTTACCGAGAAATTAATGTTTTTGTGAAAGTGTCTAGTAGCACATATAAAAGATATAAATTCATATTCTGTGTACCTAGAATCTTACTGGTAACAAACTGGAAACACAATCCTGACTTGATTGCAAACATTTGTTTTGCACTAAAACTGCTCCTTTGTGGGTCACTTTTCCCACTAAGCAACATTCACCACTCAACAAGATACAACAAAATGATTTTACATATGAAATGTTAGTATTATCTACATTTCATAACTGGAAATGTTTCACGTCACCCCATTGATAATATGCATAAGAATGTACTATCATCAGATTAGCTTACTTGCTGCACAGCATGCTAACACTAGATGACTTGGGTCCTCTTACATACAGCAGGATTACCAAATAAACCAGTTTTATTTCGTTATTATTGCTCATTTTCCAGCAGAACAGATTCCTTAAAGCAAGCTCAGCACAGTTCAAGCTGAGTTACCACAGCAATTTATACTCGCAAGCTAACTCAGTGCAGACAAAGCTAATTGTCAGGTTTAGTCTGAGTAGTTGCTAAGCTTTAACTAAATGTGTTACTATATTCATATGTATACTATAGAGTATATAAATATGCAGTAGGAGAAATAAATATTGAAGGTATCAGCATTTCTTTCAGTATAATTCAAATTTAACACAATAAGAAAAAGCAGTACACCAATGCAAGGAAAGACAAGGAATCAGCTTCAAACTGCGTAGTTAAACAATAATTCTACCTCTGTCTGTGCAATGAATATCAACTGGATTACATACTGATGAGGTATAAAAAGGTTTTTTTGTTGACTGTCACAGCCTGATTGTTGCAAAACATCTAAATGCAGCTGGTTACAGATGTATTTCAAAATTTCTGAATCATCCAGTAAGGACTGGTGGGGTCATTACTTGAGGAACATCACTCCACCCTCAACTGTCCACACACAAGAGCTTTTGCAATTAATTCAGGATCCTAAAGAATCCTAGTTTGATCTTCATAAGCTACTTAAAGGAGAGGTAAATATTTTCTTTTTTTTTCTTTTCAATATTTCACTAGCAAGGTTCCAGGAACCCCAACTTTCAGCTGCTGTCACATATTTGTCCACAGGAGTTGCATTTAAATATTGTTATATGTGTTACTAGACACTTTTACAAATACATTAGTGAAGAAATTTCTTGGTAATGAATTTATTCCCAGATTGGATCATAATATACTATTTGTCTGGTAATGATGTTTGTGTGTTGCAGGATCATGTCATCAGGACAACTGGATGTTCCTGCCCCTGCTGGAGAGTCAGGCCTCCAGCTCCTCTGAGGCCGACAGGCATGTTACTATCAATCTCACTCTCAGCCACTCGGTATCCTGGAGCTCCTCGCTTGCCAACAGTTTCCACTCAGGAGTCACAGAGACCGAGAGCGACCCACACTCAGGTGAGTTTGCTACAGCAGCACTTGTAAATCTGTTTATGTGTCTCCATCCCCTAAAACAGGGAATGTGCGAAGAGCTTGAACAGTACATACATACATATACAGTATATATATAACCTGGAAATAATTTTTAAAAATGTACATATTTATTACATTAGAATTGAGAAAAATGATCACTGCTGCCTATATCAGGTGACATATTTGCTGATGCCTGTACATCTGTGATAGGCCAATATTGGCGGATGATATCACCTGACTGATATATTGGTCAGGCTCTAGCGAGGAGTCACGTAATAAAATACAAAGTTAATACTAAGAGTTGAAGTTGCCTCCTAAATCAACTTGCTTGCTGATTCAGCCATTGTGAGTGTTTATGAGGCTGCTGAGCACAGTGGTGTTGGCCAAGTGTTTGTGCTGCAGCCACTGGGCTTCAGATACATTCAACAACAGAGCTGATGATTAGCTGAGCTGATTTGACCCCAGTATGAGGAAGAAAACTTTTGACCTTCTCTTGAACTGTTTTAACTTCAGAAATAACTTCATCAGCGGATCCCTTAGAGGAAGACATCAGTAGTCATTTACTTGACATGTGTGTTGATGTTAGATATCTTTGTCATTCAGGTGTCTCTTGAGCAGGTGAAGAGTTCTTTGATTTTGTTCTTTGATTTTTTTGGTACAACATGAAAACACAGAGGCTTATTTTGTGCAGGGTTAGGGTTTTGATGTTTCTGTGTGTGATTAATTGTCACCCTACACTTGTTTGTGATCCCTTCCCTGTGACAGCTGAGTTTAGTCTTATTCTAAGAATTATATTTGTAGTTTAAATATGATGTGGTGAATATAATGTTGACTACTGGACATCAGCTAAAAAGAGATGAAAATTCAGTCTGAAGTTTATAATTTTTACTGTGAAACTTACTGTATTGCCTTTTCTGAAAGTATAACAAGCTGTTCAGACTATCAACTGTACATTGACACACATAGGCTGATGTAAGTGTGATTAATGCTTAAAGCTTTTGTAGTTCATATCTGGAGAATAATTAACAGTTCAGCATGTCACCATACAAACCACAAGGTGGCAGTATTTCTATTTTTCTAAAACCTTGCTCCCTCTGCAGCGCTGTCATCTGACCTACATCCCCCGAACAGGCAGGAATGGACAAGATAAAATTTTTAATGGAGCTAACCCTGTAAGACCTCCTTATTTATTTATTCATCAGCCGAGTGGAAGAAATATGTTTCTAGTTCAATGACAGGTTATATTGTAAAGGTTGGCACGCACGGCCCTGCCACAAGCCCTCAGTAAACATCATAACAGTGGGAGGAGGAGAGGCATGCTGAGCTGTAAGAAAGCAGATGGTATTTGCATCCACGGCAGATGCCAGACTACTCCCCAGAATACCAGCACAGACAGAGATTGATACACAAAAGTAGAACCACAGACCAAACTACAAACTGTGTTTTTTTGTGACCGAGCGGTGACTGCCCACATCACAGCATCCACTTCAGTGTCTGCTTACATGGAGACAACATGAGCAACACAGAGCTTTCTCTCCCATTGGTTTCAGATCTTGAGTGGAGGGAGAGTGGAGGTCTGATCTGCAGCTCAGTGTGGTTGACATTGAGATAAGACTGTGACCTTGCACACTAACCAGGATAAGATCTGTTAACACCATGCAACTGAAGATCTGAGGCAAAGGGATAAGTGTGTGTTTCTACATACTGTGTCTGTATGTGTCTATGCATAAGGTGCAGGTTTATTTATTGCATACTGTAAACTGACTGATTAAAAATATGCCTCATATTCCACTTTTACACATTGTATATGAATCTTCAATGCTGTCCAAACACATTAAAATGGTAATAAGAGTAACAATAAGGCGCTAGAGTTAAGAACATCAATAAAACAAGAAATAAACCATGAATTTATAAGAGAAATTTCAACAAGGTGACAAAGCAGAGTAACAGTGTGAAATATTTCATTTTAAATAAGAAATGTATGTTCCCTAGTATTTTCTACCTTCTTACCACTTCTTATTTATCATAACTCTCGAAAATCAAATGCAGATTTTTTTTTGGCCATTTTAAAGTCTCATTTGTTTAATTAAAGCCAGAACGACACATATGCTATCCATTTTAGTATTATAGGCTATTAAACATTAGTGCAGCCTTTTAAACATCCTGCTCTGAGGGTCTTGCTTTCGTTTTCATGACTGACTTTTCATAACATTTGCTCTCAGAGATCCTCTTGCCAGCAGTGTGTCAGCACAGCTGAGCTGTGAGTCCTGTAGTAGTAAGCTATAGTATTGATTGTTTTGAGTTTTTCTCATAGCCCCACAGTCTTTAATCCACCCGCCAAAGCAGAAAATGTTAGGAGTGCAGTGGTCCATATTCTATTTATTAATGTTTGGTCTGTATTTTGCACATCAAACTAATGGCCTCTGTCAACAACTCTAGACATGATTTATGTTAAGAATACATGTGTCCATTGGGTTTAGAGCTGATGGACATTTTCTGGAATAATGCAGTCTAAAGTGACAAATGATAATTTTAAGATTGACATTTCAATCATATAAGGTTTCAGTCCATCCTTCATCATAGCCTGATGGGAAATATTCCAAAGAAGCGTATAGTCGCCTAAAAGTTATTTTGACCGTAAAATTAAAAACAAAATTATCCTCAATGAGCTATTACATAATATGCTGACTTTTTTTTTTTAAACCAGGCGCAAGCTCCATTATTTTGTGACACAGTGGACTAAGTGTACAGACTGTATTATGCCACGGGGGACAGGCGTTTTCAGCGCGGGCAAAAGGGAGAGACTGATGGACGAATCAATACATGTCCTTGTCGGTCCATTTGAGATCTGCTGCCCCTGGTAATTTCCCGCAGCTTATTTGGAGTCAGTAAATCAGGACGAAGGGGGACGTGTCCATCCCAGGACCTCCCCTGCCGCCCGTCACCATGACAACAGCCGTGGATGGTGGTGGATGTGGAGCGAAGGAGGAGGAGGTGTTGGGGGGTGGGTAGGAGGAGGGAGCATGCGGAGCTTTGCACAGGTGTTGCTGGGGTTTGCGCATCGGCCGTGAGATCGCACGGCAGGATGGGAGCTGTGAGAACACCTACGCAACCCCACCATAGTTTCCCATGTATTCAGCAATTTTGCTTTTCGACATACGGAATTTAATTAACGCTGGGAAGCAAGTGATCGTCGCAATGGTGCACCACTCGGGCTCCATCCAGTCCTTCAAGCAGCAGAAAGGTTGGTCGCAAGATGTGACAATTTTTTGAATGTCCGCTACAGTGTTTGAATGTTGGAGCTGGTGTGATGTTCCGTGACTTTTCTTCTCTTGTTAAATAGTTTGTGGTGATGTGAAGAGGTGTCGGACTCTCCACTTGCTGTAAGTGTGACGCAGAGTTGGAGGGCTTGCAGCCTCTGAGCCTCTTGTGCGCTTTGATATTTTATCCACTACTTTATGTTACACTGACTATATTGATTTATTCACAGCTACACAGAGACCCAATTACTGCACATGCTTCTAAGACATTTTAAATCATAAAATCATAAAATAAATATCACAAAATCACCTTTTTGTGATACACTGGCAGCTTGGAGCACCCAAAAAAAGACGTGACCTTTCTTCATAATTCAAGCAATGCAGATCCCAGGAAAGGTTATTTAAGTTGTGTTTGAACTAGCAGTGATTTCACAGACATGTCCATATGCTCAAGCCTTCACTGACCTGCTTTAGCATCCAGAGCAGTGCAAGTAGGTGAGGATCAGCAGTCATAACATTGTTTTATAGCTGTGTTTGAGGGGAAA
>JANJYP010110070.1:0-14030 GCA_024605115.1 Rastrelliger brachysoma | reverse complement strand
AATGGTTTTAATGATTGCCTATTACAGAATAATTACTTTTTAAAAAATCTGTCTTTGCATTTTATACTCTTTATTTTCAGAATGGGCACAGGAATAAAAAAGCACATCTCCTGACCTTTTGTTATGCTTTTTTTTATTAGTCCTGGAAAACATGTAAGGCATATGGTAACATTACACACTGAAGCGTTACAAGCTCTAGAAGCCATGTGGACAACATGGCACCACGCAGTAAACCCAGAGTCAAGCACAGAAGCAGCATCAATTCAAAGGGTTTAAAAAACAAAGTAGAGACGAGAAGAGTGTTGTTGCAACTACGGAAAAAAAAACACAAGGAAGGACAGAGTAGAGGAGAACTAGCTTAGAAATCAACCTGTTGTGTATGCCTTGTAGAAAATTACCAGTGGTGACTGAATTCTAACAGGTAGTGTGTAGCAGGATGGATGTGAAGTGAGTTTCTGAAGCATTCCCAGAGATAGGTTAAGGTGTGTCATGAATGTACCAGGCCATGCTGAAGGTGACAACAGGGAGTCAGGTGGCACAGGAGGCAGTGGATTGGCTTCAGTTGGCAACTTAATACGACTGGAAGGGCTTTCATCTCCCTCACACCACACCACTACATGACTACTAAACTAACATAAGACGGTGAGCTGTACATACACACATGCCATTTTTTCTGGTCGACTAAACATGCATCCTAGTACTGTACATGACAAGCCAAGTTGTACTTTCTTAGCATCTCTGCAATGTTGTGATTGTGCTGCATTGCAATACTTTAAAACAGGACTGCTAAGAAAACAAATAGCTGCAAGCAGATGTGAAGATGAGTGAAGAGAACAATCCTGAAGTTGGAAATAACCCACATTCAGAGCCCTCTCCTTTCATAATACTATTGGTGTGGAGGAAAATTGGTGTGACAGTTTGTGCAGTGAACTCAGTGGAACAAAATGTTTTTGTTAACGCAAAATATGTGAATTATTACATGATGAAAACTGCTGTTTGGAATGACCTGAGAAACCATATAAAAGTGAAAGAAATTCACCTCAAAGCTGAACGGTGGGTGTCTGTGAGGGACTTCAGTGATACACAAGCCAAGACAGACAGAAGAATAGCTATTGGAAATATTACAACCATTGTCCTAGTGCATCTCAGACTTAAAACTACAAGTGTTAATTAGTAATATCAAATCTAGAACTGCAAATGTTCAGAAATGTTCATTTTCACTTAAAAACACTGTTTCACTACTGTGCATCTCTGAGTTGCTAAGTACTCTTGCATACGTGTCTGCAATGACTGGGAAACCATTTCAAGATGACATACATTGCAGCTTCACCACGATGGAAAAGCGCTCAGGCAGCAGGCCAAAGTAGGAAGGGGTGGACTCGGGTTCAACCAACAGATCCATTTGAACCCCATACCCAGACATGAAACACCCACCTCACTGATTGAGTTCATTTCAAAGGCATCTCAGCTCAAAAGAGCCAAGGGGAAAATGTTAAAAGAAAAAAAAAAAAAGATTATAATCTGTTTTCCACATGCCAATGAATGCATGCAATTTCAAATTCCAGATGTCAAAGAAATGTTTTATTTGCTATGAATGTGTATGCAGTGAGAAGGGGGTGATATGGAGAGGAGTTTTGGCCCACTCCTGCTGAACTGCGACTGTTGCATCCACGGAGCCTCTTGGCTGCAGCACAGGAAAAGAAGAACAACTCTAATAATCCTTGAGTGAACTGAGATCAGCTGTAAAGCGGAAATGTTGTGTCTGGGGCAGGCCGTGGCTGAGCTATGATCAGCCAATAAACTGGGGTTTTGTGCAGCTGTGTTACAGAATTGGCATCCCTGCACAGCTGTGTGAAAACATCTGCTCCCTCACTTGCTATACAAGCCACTTGGAAACAAACTGAAATAAACAGAAATCCATAGAGAGGAATACCATGGAGCTTTGGATTGCAAGAATTTAGCAGATTTCTGTGTATCTATATGTTTTTTGATGGAATTTGGAACCTTAAATGCACCTTGTCCAGTTCCTTTTCACTGTGATACTGATGTTAGGGTTGTAAACACGTCGGAGGAGACAACCTGTAGTGGTCGACGTAATATGAGAGCTGGTAAAACACAGTGAAAAGGACACAGATACGGTGGGAGGCGCCTCGGATTGAGGTAAGCTGTGTGCAAGGAGAGAGGCACAGTGCAGACCTAAGTTTGAGCAAGGCTGCAACCAATCGAAAACTACAAATTGTGTTAAACCTTTTGTAAACTGCAGCAAAAATTCTGTCAGCACCCATGAACATTTGGGATACAAATCTGACACACTGTGACTTTTCTTCAAGGTTGACGGAAATGCATCCAAAAACAGAATTTTCTTCATATTTTTTATGCACTGTTAATATTCAAAGCACTGACAGAGGAATATACATACAATTTGGCACACATGGTTCGGACCAACAGAAAGACTTCATCACATTTATAAAGGAGTGCAGGTTGGCAGGTCCCCACATAAAGATTATGAGCTTTGAACTTTAAACCCTTGGATAACAAAAACAAACAAACAAAAATATAAAGGTAAATTAAAATAACATATTAAGTAAAACATCTTTTTTTTTTCATTTTTTTTTTCATTTCTTTTCTTTTTTTTTTACTGAAGCGTTTGTTTCTCACATGGCACTCAGAACAGAAGCACCGTCCACAGGTTCACAAAGGGAGCCCAGCAGATTAGAACAGAACACTAACCAGAGGCTGACAGGACACAGTCACTCCCCACACCAGCGTGACCGTCGCACTCCAGCCCAGTAGGCACCGCCCCTGCTCCATGTTTTACTTCCCACAGTCAAGGATGGATGAATGCTTTGATTTTAGATGCCACCCAGGAGAAGTTGGCCCAGGCAGGGACTGGCAAGCTGAAAATGAGGGGACCTTTACATGAGTGTGTGTGTATGTTTTTTTTTTCTCTCTATGTGCGTGTGTGAGTGCATGTGTGTATGTGTGCCACCTGTGCTTTCAGTGAGCTTTAGCAGATACACTGGGAGTAGATGTTGGGAAACAGGATTCAAACCTGGAGCAGAATCAAAGCCTGTGGGACTGGAGTGTGACTGCCATGCTTGTAAGTGCATTAAGATCAGCGAGCAGAGTGCAAAATACTAATACCAACTGTCCTCATAACACAGGCCTCTTATCAGACAAGAGGGATAGATAGAATAGGAAGGGAGGTCTGGGTTGGAGCTACATTAATACAGTAGCAGAGTAGTGTGACAGGGAGAGGAGGAGGGGAGAGATGTGGCGGGGGGTAAGGTTGGGTGCTTTTAAAACCTGACAAACGACCTGAGGACACACACATCTTCACACACAATGGCACACCACACACAGCACATGAGGGAGGCCACTCATGCTAACACAACAACTTTTTTTCTATTTTTTTTTTTAAACATTTTGTTTTTTTTACAAAGTCACTAGTCACCATCTGAGTCTCAACACCGAGGCCGGACAGACAGGCAGGCAGACAGGTAAGCAGGCAGGTTGATACATGTCTAAATGTCAACGTTGATATCCACCTAAATGAGCAATTTAAAGCCGATTTAGAGTTGAATTATACTTAATCGACTTTTAACTCGATGCTTGTCAGACTAAATTCATACTGGCCATTAGGGAAGCGGTGTGCTGTTTTAGCCAGAGTACTGCTAATTGCACACATTGTCATTACTAGATTAAAATTTCAAGACTGGTTAGGTCAAGCAACAATCTTGAAACTGGCTCCAGCTCTTTGTTTTACCCCTCTGAAATTTTTAATATGTTTAACACCTGTTGAAATACTGGTGGACAGCACCGACTGTTGGCAAATATAGAGTTAGGGAGGCAGAAAGGAGAGAGACAGGGAGAGGGAGTCAGAGAAGCAGTCCACAGTGCCATCTCTGACGAGCCTGACGCCTGTTGCTATGCCGACCATAGAGAGGGAAGTGGAAAGAGGAGGGAGAGAGGGAGAGAGAGAGAGAGAGAGAGAGAGAGAGAGAGAGAGAGAGGGAGTAGAGTTGAGAGAAGGAGGGGAGGCAAAGTATGGACGCCAGCTTGAATTGAAACCTCCTCTCCCAGGTCAGGGTGATCGACGGGCAAGCGGCCGCCGTGAAAGGAGCACAATGCCATGGAATGCCTCAAGGAGGATCAGGGAGGATGAAAGCCTCATCCAGAGGAAAAGGGACTGGTATTCACCTTCTTAACTTGCTCATTTTAGACGCTTCACTGTCTCAGCATGACAGTGCCTCTTTCATCACATTCAGTGTGTGTATGTTTGTGTGTGTATGTGTGTGCGTATGTGTGTGCACTTGTGGCCTGTTTGAGCAGAAACAAATTCTCTCTTAATTGGCACAGCGCACTTCTTGCCAACAGTTGGTCAGCTAGAAAAATCTGTAACTAAGGAGAATGAAGCTGAGCAATGATTTCTGCCTCCCTATTCAGCACTGCACAGAAAGACTCATTATGAGGGATAAATTCATATTCAGGCTAGAGCAACGACTGCAGCCACTACAGTATATTCACTTCACTGAAATGTGGTGGGAATGCATGCATCATGGAGATGTTTCCCATGCCACTGATGAAGACTGATACAAGGTATGTCCAAGCTAAGGCCTTATAAGTAATAACCAAATACCAATGTTGCAGTTTGGCACAGCGATATAGCATTAACGCCATTGTTTGAGCAGTTGAACATCATGATCGGAGCAATGATGCCAATATCTCCAGGGAAGGTGAGGTGCATCAGCCAATCACAGGCATCTCTGACTCATCCTCAGTGACATAACGAAGCATTAGACAGTAAGAGACAGAGCAATGTGTGGGTGGGTGTGGTTCTTCCTTTTTATTTGCCTGTCTCTGTGCCTGACTGTGGGTCCGGCCCGTGAGTGGGGTAGTGGTGTGGGAGGTGAGGTGGTGGTGGCAAGAGGAAGAAAAGGGTGGAAGTGGGAGTGGTGATGGTGAAGGAGGGGGGACTCAGCACAATAAAGGGGGGAAGAAGAGGTGGCAGGTGGGAGTCAGAGCAGAACAATTTAGCACAGTGGGAGTTGAGGTGCAGAGGAGCACAGGGGAGTGGGTGGGTGGAGGGGCGAGTGGGGATTACAGTTAAGGAAACAGTAATTTGCCCCAGGCCTGGACTGTACCCACAATCCTCCATGGCTCTCTTTGTCCCAATAAGAAAATCTTGCAAGTGCTGTTTTCTGGATCTCGTAAGGCAGAGAGATATATTTGGAGCTTACAAGGTGTTGCAAGATTTTTATTTTTTATTTCTATAGACATAAAGATGAGGAAAAAGGGAGGGGGAGAGGGGTGGGTGGAGCCAGGCCTGAGTAACCATCAGTGGACTCAAAAGGGTGAAGCAGACAGGAGGTGGAAGAAATGAAAGATTGACAGTGGTGTGATAATCTACCCTTCTAACTCCTTCCCATCATTGCTTACCCTCCCACCTCCCCCCGCCCCAACTCCTCCACCCCACCCATCTCTAGCCCCACCCCCCACCCAACCCCCCCACACCACACCCCCTGTTCCCAGGACACAAACTCCCTGCTGGTCTGCTTGACTATTCATTCCTCCCTCTCACTTCTCCTCTTTCTTGGGCTCTTCCTTCTTCTCTTCCTCCTTCTTCTCCTCCTTCTTGGGCTCCTCTTTCTTCTTGTCGTCCTTCTTCTCCTCCTTCTTGGCATCGTCCTTCTTCTTGTCATCCTTCTTTTTGTCGTCCTTCTTCTTGTCCTCTTTCTTGTCCTCCTTCTTGGGCTCCTCTTTCTTCTCCTCCTCGGGCATCGGCTCTGTGGTGAGGACCACTTTGCCGATGTTGTTCCTCTCCTGCATCTTTCTCATGGCATCGCCCACCTGGAGTGGAGACGGAAGAAGAAGAACGATTACATAAAGGCAAGAAGAAAGAGGGAAGGGTGAAAGCAGGTTAAGGAAGATTTTAAATACACCTGTCATTGAGAAAAATCTATTGAGGATATAGTAGCTAGTTTCTCCTCCACCAACGCATTTACACAAAAATATGTGCCCTTTTTTCATACCACAGACTAGAAACACTTTTTTTTCATGCTTGGACTCCAAAAATACCACTTTAATATGGAGTATGTGAGAAATATATATAATACATTTGTTTAGACAAGACTTTAATAATCTCTGAGGGGAAATGAGATTGTTGCAGCAGCAAATAAAAAGAGAGGAATAACAAAAAATAACACCAGAGGAATAACATAATAATTGGGGGAGGGGGAATAGCTCATACTGAAAACAGATACTTTCAATATTATTTATTGAGTATAAATGTAATGAAATGTTATACTATTGTACAGGGGTGAGAAATACACACATGAAGAAGAAAGAAGCTTGTTCAAGGAGAAGTGCAGATGATTCATATGTCATAATTTGTACGGAATTAAGTTGTGATGTTTTCTTTCCTCTTGGATTGATCAGGATCACCAATAAGATCAATAAAATGATGAATGTTCATGTTCCAGTCTTTTTCCAGTGATAAACGAGGTCACTGCAGATTAATCGATCAATAACCAGCTGCTACCAGATACTGCTGCATCACATTATTAAAGGTCTGTGGAGGATTATGCAATTTGTCCTGCTGCATCTCTTAACAATCACTGTGGATGGGAGGAAAAATTAGTTTTGTAGTTTTCTTTGTGACTTTTTTTTGTTATTTGTATGCTTATTATGTCAGATGTTTATATTAAAAACTTGAAGTGAACATATGTAGTCAAAAATCAAGACTTCAGACTGTTTGCAAACTTCTTTCTTGTGATGATGTCAAATCGTTTGCACATGTCCACAAACTGTCGTCCCTTCCTTAGTCTTTGTTCACTTTCATATTTTGGATATGATATGATTTTGGCTTTGATCCTGCTACTAATATTTGTTTATGTAACCTCTTGAACCAGTAAAAGTCTGTAGAGATGCGAGATGTTTTCTGGAAGCTAACTAATCAGGAGAGAGTAGGTAGGAGAGTAGGGGGGGCTTAAGAGACAAGTGGAGCCAAAGCAACCTGTTTCAGACACAGGCTGAACTGATGGGTTGCATAAAGGGCCAGAATAATATAAATAAGTAGATCTCCACAATAAGAATACAGACTTGGAAAAGTGCCTGATATGTCTTCTTTAAGATGGACGTGAAAAATGTGAATCAATCTTTGCACTTACCAAGCACTTAAGCAGTGGTAACTATAGAAGTGTCTAATCTGACATTCATCACCTTAAGAAGCCCCGTGCTGAATTTAAAGGAGTTAATCAATCATGTTACTTTTGGAGACATGCAGGCGTGCACCGACAGGCAATCAACCAAACCCCTGTCCAATAATGGATCAATCAACTTGGTCCCACTGACTGACAATCATAGCGACACGGGGGAGAACCCAAGCCAGACCAACCCCACCCTTCTCTTGACCACCGTGCTCTGGCCGCTGTCTATTCCTGTCTCCATCACTTCACCCCCTCCCTCCTTGCTCCAATCCCCCTATTTGTGTGAGGCAGGCAGACCACCTAACGACCAATGCCACGGCAACAGGGCTATCTCCTAGCAACGTAAAGCCTGGCTGAAACGTGGCCCTGACGACTCAGACACATGGGAAAGAGGAGGAGTGTGGGAGTTGGGAAAAAAAGGAGGAGGAGGGGAGGCGAGAGGACAGACAGAGGGAGCAACTGGTGTCCTTCAGATGAGGAACATGCCTCGTTGAAACTGAAAAAGAGGGAGGGGTGAATCCGGGAATTATAAGAATCATCTTCAATGTGAATGAAAGTCACAGCGAGAGTGACTGAGGCTCTTCTAACGACTCCTCCCACTTCCACCCTTAACTCTCTAAGATCTGTCGACCTCCACGACCCTCCGCGACTAGAGTGCACTATTTGCAGCTACAGACTCCTCATGAGTACCAGTGCGGGTGTAGATAACGAACAAAAAGAAACCACATGGGATGATGTAGGATTGATGCAAACTTTCTAATATTGTCCAAGCATTTTCATTGAACAAAACATAGTGACATTGGGGGGAGGATGGTGATGGATGGAGTCAGGGCGTGGCATTTGTAAAGCTTGTAATAATAGATCAACAATCTTGATTAACTACTTCCTTCTTTTTGTCTTTGATGCTACATGACAAGCAGCAGCAGCGATTGCAGACATTCACCGAAAACTTTACACATCAAATGGCTCCTGAGTCTGAGATGTAGCCTATTCTCTCCTCTGTGTTTCCATGCTCCTTCCATGTCTCTTTCTCATACATCAGGGCCCCTCCCTAAGACAGACGCACACACTGACTAAAGGATGTCACCATAGCAACAAGAGAGAGAAAAAGCAAAAAAGATACACTGTGAGGAGGGAGAAAGAGAGAATACAGCAAGAGAGAGGGAGAGAAAGAGGGGAAAGAGAGACAGAGAGGGAGTCAATAACCTAAAGACAGAGCGAAAGAGCCTGATATAAAGAGGAGACAGATGGAGGGGCAGAGAAAGAGCGTCAGATGGCAGAGAAAGACAGCGGGTGTCTCTCTCTCTGGTCACACAGGCCAAAATACTGACCAACACCGACTTTGACAACAGAAGATGTCAGCCTCTGACTCCGTCTTTCTCTCTGTGTTTTTCACACTCTTCTCTATTCATATCTGCAAGCAGTGTTAATCTTTGTCACCAACAATCTGACTCTGTCTGGCTGATGGAGTAATACTGACACAGACACAGTCCTTCTTGTGGACAAAGTTGCGCCTGTTGAAATCTGAGCCACACCCAGCTCCTGCATGTCTTTGTATACACTAATATACACACACACACACACACACACACACACACACACACACACACACACACGGATCCACCTGGCATTGACATGTATTCTGGGTGACTGGACTGGAAGCACACATAGCGTAAAAATTGATGTGATCCACATGTAAATGCACAAATGTCACAATGTATTAAACTCATGTCATCTGAACTGATATGCTGGGGGATGCCTTTAGTCACATTAATAACCAGGCGTAAATATATCTGCACTTCACATGCATGTATAGATTCCTTTTAAATGGAAATACACCTTTAAATATCAACCTAGAATGACTAAAGACATAAACAGTTTACCAGGAAGTATGTATGTGGCGGGAGAACAAGACTTTGTATTTAATGTCTGTTGGATATAAGATTAGATGATAAGGATCAAATTTTCAGTCATGATACATGTACTTTTTTATTCATGAAAGCAATCTACTACTGTATATCTCTACTAGAAATTCAGTTGAGATTTCAGATAATTAACAATAGAAAATTTCTTTATTGGCCAGTGAATTATATAATTCAAAATACTTAAACGCACTGAAAGAAATCTTATAAATCCACTCCTACCAAATAAATTAGTCCATCTAACAGTGAATATGATGCATCCAGATGTGAACTTAACATGAGACAGAACATTAATTCCAGGTGCAAACACAAGAACACACACCTGCTCAAGGTGCCAAGTGGAATCGATATGGGGCTTGATCTTTCCCTGCTTGTAGAGGTCCAGGACGGTGTCCATGGCCTGGCTGATGAGCTCCATCTCCCCATCCAGGTAGCCCAGGTGGAAGCCGCACACCGACTTGTTTCCCTGGATCAGGCTGAGTGTGTGGATGGAGAACTGGTGGTACCAGTTCTTGGCCACAGCGAGCAGGTTCTTCTTCTGGCCTGCCAGCATGTTAGCTGTACCTGATAGAAAAATGAGGATAAAAGAACATAAAAAAACTGAATCTCTACTTACTGAAAACATAAGACAGTAGTCGATGTGTGCAGGTGTTTCTATGTGTGTGGTAAATTTCTTAATCCCTGTGTAGAATTGATTATCTGATTATGTGGGTCTGTCTGATTCATTTCCTGCCAAATAATCTGCCCACATTTCTCCTTTTTTTCTTGGTCTTGGATTTCATTCACTTTAATGTCATCCAATCATCATTTAGCCTCTGTAATAAATCTCTTTTAGGACTGAAATCAACTCATTTATGAATGAAAAATGCCACAAATTTATTGATTCCAGCATCTCAAACTGTGTTTTACATCACCATAAATTAGATTCTAGTTTTGAGGTTAATCAGATAAATACAGGCAATTTGTAGATATATTATCTTGAGCTCTGCTGATTTTTCCACCATTTTACGATATTTTATAAAATAATCAACAGACTAATTATTTAGTGACATGTCAAATCACCACAGAGTCCTGACAGGTGTGCTTTTGCTCCTCAGCAGCAGTTCATGCTTCGCTCATCTCCTGCACTCACACTCTCACCTTCACCCTCCACCCTGAAAACCTCTTTAGCACCTCATCTCTCACTGTCACCACATCCCCTTCTCATTCCCTCCTCCTGCCCCGGCTTTGCCTCTCACTGTCTGTCTCTCTCTCTCGGGGGGGAAATAGGGGACACAAAGCGCGCTCTGAGAGAAGAGAGGGACCCAACCCGCTACATTCAGACACATTCCAGGTTTTGCGTGGATAAAATGCCCATTGTTCCGCCATGCATACTTCTGATAAGCTGGAAGAGAAGCCGGCACGGAGGGACCGGGAGGGTAGGGTGGGGTTGGAGTGGGGAGCATTTGTAAGGGTGAGAGAGGGTGAATGGACGAGGGTGGGGGGCACCATGCTGGGTAGTGGGTTTTTGTGCAACATGCAAAGGCAAGGCCCTGTTCTCCATGGATGCCGACCCCGCCCACTGTTGCATGCACGCTGGGTGCAGATTGGCATCGTAACAGAGCGAGCGTAAAGGCCTTCCCACGGATGACACACAGCACACTGAGGACATAGACCTCTACAGAGGGGTTGCACTACCCACCAGGAAGCAGCTTCATTCTGTAGCAAGTGAGGAAACCCACAAATATTTTATGTAGCGTAGTAATTTACTTAATATTGTCCTGTTATATTCAGGGATCTCTGGGAGTTTTCTGTCATCACTGCAGTCCGCGATGACTGAATTTGCAGCTGCTGTTCCAAATATTTGGGCTATTTTGTCATAAATAGTTGTAAGTATCATAATATGTAGCTAACAAGTTCCAGTAAAATCGGTTTAGATATGACATTTGTTTTGATGGCTGCTGGCTTGTGTAGGTATGAGGAAATCTTTGTGCTTCCTACTATGCTGTGTTATGCTGCCAACATGCTTAATTGACCAAATGGCAAGTATTACATAACAAATTCGGGTAACTTTAAAATATTTTCATTGGGAAAAACTTGGCTGGAAACACACTCAGCCTGTGGACAAGAAGCATATTCAGTTTTAGTTACACAAAGTTTGTTTAAGCACGTAGAAATTTGAATTTTTATTTCACTTTGGCTCATAAAAGTGAATGAAATCTGAAATGTGAATCTGATTATTTTTTGTGCAAAACAGCAGTAGTTGGTGCTCAAGGAAAGCTTATTCTTTCTACTTACCGTAAGTGATAAGTTTGCCCATAGGCTTAAGCAAGTTGTAGGCCTTATGGGTGTCTGATCCTCCCAGAGGGTCCAGTACTATGTCCAGGCCTGGAGCAGGAAAAAGAGGAGAGGCGGACAGTTACCATCAGTGTGAATTCAGAGAAAGCAGCCTGCCAAATCTCCTCAGCAGCTCCCTCTGCATGCCAGAGTTCACTAGGAGTAGCAAATATAGCCAAGTTGTGCCATGTTTACACGAGGAGGAACACATACATATGCCATGATAGGAGAGGAGCAGAGAGCCTAGAGGAGTGAGATCCTAGCCTTTTCCCTTGTTCCATGTTATTTCATTCTTGCCACTGATAAGACCAATGGGATAAAATGTCTCTCCGTCATTGTCCATTCCATTTGTAGGTGGAGAGAATAACAAGCCAACCTCTCAGCAGACAGAGAAGTATGGCAACCAAACTATGGAGCTTTCTCTATAGCTTATTAATGTCTGACTATATAGGCCCGGCCTTAATGATGTTCCTTTGTGCCAGAGGGGACTCCTCAAATTGGCCTACCCCTCCTTGCTCTGTTAAACTATGGTTCTATTGATTGTGGGAGGCTCACAGCGGGATTCTGCCTTGACCACAGCACAGATGAACTGACAGAGAGCCAAAGACAGAGGAAAAGGTAGCAAGCCGGGCTACACATTGATCCAGGCTTCTAATTAGATACGTTCTGTCTAAAGTGTCAGTTCTCGCTCTCCTCCTATCTGTCTCTGCAATGTCTGTCTGTCTCGCTCTATGCTACAAAGAACACAGAGGGGTTGGAAAGGGGACTATGAAATGAGTCTCAAGCATAATAAAATTCACCATACTGCTACGAACACAGCAGTAGGGCGAAAGAAAAAATGGGAACTGGATGTCATTTCATTTTGCTGAGAAATGGAGGATTTTGTGCCTCTCTCTTTGCGAGTCCAGGGCCACATCTACATAAAACTCTGCAGATACATTATTGATGGCGGTGAGAATCCAGACAATCACTGCTATGTCACTAGTGAAATAGGTTTGCTTGGAGGAAATAATTCCCTACATGTTGTCGGTCTAGTGTACATGGTTAGCAAGATCCGTTGAGAATTGTGCCGTAGCAAAAAAAACCAAAACAAAAAACAAAGTGAATGAAAATGTCGCATCTCACTGTCCACAGTTTGTTCAACATTGATCAGCAAAGGCTGCAGTCCCACAGTATTGCTTTGGGCCTGAGGGAATAAATCGACCTGGACTATTTGCATTACGAAACAATCTCAATGAACAACATTCCTATGACTGTAAAACCCTGATCTTACAGCTCACTAATACACTGGATCCTTTATCTGAAAAACATTACATTTAGAGGAAGTACCCCAAGTGCATGTGCCCAAAGTTACTCACCTTTTGGACTGATCTTGCGGACTTCCTCCACATAGTCCTTGGTGCGATAGTCAATAGGATGTGTGACTCCGCCCTGGCTGATGGTTTCATGCTTGCTGGCTGATGCAGTGCCAAACACAGCCACGTCCTTCACTGTCTTGCACAGCTGAGTGGCTGCAATGCCCACACCACCTGCAGGAAGAGGATCAGGGTTAATACACAGCCATGATTTTGTGGTAAACAACTTTACATCCCAGGATGCTTTAATGGACTGACTGAAGCTGAAAGGAACAATCACTGAAGGCAACCAAGAATTCCTATCCCACATGTATTTTCTACAGCAGGTAAATGAGATTTGCATTATTTATTGTCCCAAACAAGCCAGTCAATAAAAGCTCAGCTGTGTTTTGCTCAGGGGTATGTAAAGAGCGTATTAAACACAATCACATTACCGGGCTTGGCCTAGGGAGAATAGACACCCACATACAGATGCACAGAAAAACACATCCAACTCTGGAGAAAGTAGCCATTGTAACTCAAATGACACATGTATTTCTTTTTATTGTTTCCTTACTCAAGGCAACCTGACTAAACTTCCACAAGACATTAAATGTAGCTGAGGTATCTGTTTTGTCAGGAGAGGAGAGCTGGATGACATCCTATTGCAAATTACATAAACACTGCTCTTTATAACTGTGCCAGCTGAAAACAAAATGTGCTGTATTGTCCAAGATAACTTTTAAAGGCAAGGTGCTGTGAGTCTCTGTGTGCTTCACTGGTTTTTTTTCGGATATCTGTGTTTGCATTCACTGTATTTGAAAGTGTGTACATAGTTGTGGCAAATGCCTCAGCCAATGTTTGCGGAGGCAGCTAGAGCAAGAAGTAATAGGTTACTGATAAGCAGTGGCCTGTTTGAAATGGAGGCTGACTTGAGGACTTGAACTGAAAGGCATCCATAAAGGTCATTCATGCCCGACCAAATAAAGAGCATATCTTATCTGATGGCAGAGAATAAAGCAACACAAAAGTAACACGTGTATTTAAATAACATCCATTCTTAATGGCATAACTGAGCTGCCAGACTGCTGGTTAGGTTTGAATTGAATGAATGATATAATTATGTTTCATTTGCTTATACAGGCAAGTAAACCCAAACATTTCTGCATATTGCATGCACACACCCTGTAACATAATCAGAAAGGCAGGAAGACACACATGCACAAATGTGGGTTGATGTAGTAACTGAA
>JANJYP010110065.1:0-16478 GCA_024605115.1 Rastrelliger brachysoma | reverse complement strand
GTGTGTGTGTGTGTGTGTGTGTGTGTGTGTGTGTGCCCCTAGAAAGATAGTGATGTGTGCAAAAGAGTAAGGATGAGAGAATGATAGAGTAGGGGAGGAAGTGTGATAAGAGGTGAAGGGAAGGAAGAATATATGAATGGAAGATGAGAGGCTGATCCCCTATAGCAATGCAGTGACATGGTTGCCATCAACACATAAACAGCTGCAACAGGATAAACAGTGTGCAGTCTGTGTATGTGTGTGTGAAGTTATGGACACTTGTATGTTTGAGCAATCAGCCTGGGATGGTATCATTACTGTACATGTATGAACATATTTCCTGAGTGCAGTGCAGCATATAGACTTGACTGCATCTATAGTTTTTGTTGTGTGTGAGCATACATCCATGCATATCTGTGTATGTATGTGTGTTCAATTTGGGTATGAATCAAGAAGGAAACATTTTCTCTCCCCTGCAAAAAAGAGTAAATCCAACAAATGTCTCCCATAGTGGTTTTGTTTGAATTATGTGTCTGTGTAAAAGCAATATTTCTGTATTCAAAAGAAATAGATAAGACAAGAGCCAGTCCTGACTTGGCACAGCATGGCATTGCAAGGCAATGTACCTCGAATATGCAATTGCTGCTACAGAAACAAGGAGCTAGTGCATATACACACACACACACAACACACAGACACAGATGTACACAGACACACACACACACACACACACACTCACACACACACACACACACACACACACACACTAAAGAATGCTAAAAGTCTACTTCCCTATTTCTCTAAGTTTCTCTCTCTCTGTCTCTCTCTCTCTCTCTCTCTCTCTCTCACACACACACACACACACACACACACACACACTCACACACACACACACACACATTCAGACAGTGGGTTCCCTGCATGATGCAACACAATGAAAGGAAGCTGATTATCATGGAGATTGGGAGGCATGTGGAGAGCAGGTTTTTCTGTGTGTGTGTGTGTGTGTGTGTGTGTGTGTGTGTGTGTGTGTGTGTGTGTGTGTGTGTGTGTGTGTGTGTGTGTGTGTGTGTGTGTGTGTGTGTGTGTAGGTGTGTGTGATGGTCAGTAAAGGGCATACTGAAATTGGCAACTCATTGCTGTGGTGAAATGAAAGGTGAAAGCTCCCCTCTGTGTCTCTCTCCCTCTCTTGCTTTCCTCTCTCTGCCTTCCTTCCCCTTTCTGTCTCCCAGTCTCAAACCAAAACAAATATATGAGGTCAAGGAGAGGAGAGGATAAAAAGGGAAACCAACTTGACAAAAAATAGGATAAATGAAAGACTGTTTGTACAGACTGAGGACAGAGAAAGAAAGAGAAGGGGACAAGTCAAGATAACTATTAAAGTATGAATGGTCATCTATCTCTCTGTGTCTTCCCCTCCCACTTTTAATCTTTTTGTCTCTACAGTGATCTGATCTTTTTTTTATCCAATTTCTCAATTACTCCAGCCTCAGTTTTTAACTAGATTGCCATAGTATCCATTTGTGTACATGAATGTGTGTTTTTTTTTTACAAGCACTAAACTATAAGCCCCAAGTGCCCACCTAATTGCCCCGGAGGCTCATGGTTATTTACTGTGGGGGGTTATTAGGCAGCCAGAGAGAGAGAGAGAGAGGGAGAGAAAATGTTTGTCCCTCATTAAAGAAAAGTGCCATGAATACAAGCGGGGCTGTAGGGAGCAACCGGACCATAGTACTGTCATTAAAAAGCGTACACACACACATGCACACACACAGTCAGTTGCTAATGAATGTGGACAGTCTATCTATGACTCATACCATGGCATTTGTAATCATATTGAATGACAGTCCCTGTTTCTTTTTATAAATAGTAGTAGTTATCCCTGATTTGACTGCTGTTGTGGTATTTGTTAACAATTTAAAATATAATTAAATTCTTAAAGTTTTATTTTGCTTAAGTTCATCATAACTGTATGAATCAAATATCTTTTGTTGATACATGTTGGCAAAGTAGAAGTGAAATTCAATACTTACTGGCCAGAAGGTGGGCACTATAGTCACAACAGCAGGACTTGGATATAATGCATTCTGTATGGAGAGTGTGTATTATTTTTTACATAACAGCATGACTTTGATTTACAGATTTTGTCTTTGTTCCAAATAAAAGCTGGAACTCTGCTCAGCTGTTACAAAGTTAAAGTACGTGTACCCAAATATAGTCCAGTTTAAAGAATGTACTTTACCAAAATCAGAATAAACCTTTTGGCATGTTATCATGGTTTAATTTGAATAATACCATCCCAGTTCATGTGTTTATGAAAAATAATACACCCTGTGATGGCAAATTACTCACCTTTTATTGGCTAAAGGTTATAAGCTTATGTGTTATCATTTAAAACACCTGTACCTCTAATTGCTGAGGATCCTTTATTACCTAAAGTATACTCACATGGAAATCACTACAAAAGTCTGTGTCTGCAACATGATGTCATTTAAAAATACTAATACAAACAGTCANTGTCTGCAACATGATGTCATTTAAAAATACTAATACAAACAGAATACACACAGAATATGAATCTCCATATCCCTGCATCTACACACACACACACACACACACACACATACATATGCAACACACTTCCAGGAGCTCAGCTTGAGTGTAGTGTGAGAGGGTAGGTACACGCTGTTCCAGTGAACAGTTTACCAAGACTGCTAACCTAGATCTGATTACACACAGTAGCTGCTCGTGTGCACAGCTGTTTGTGAGTTAAATACATTCCCGTGTGTGTGTCTGTGTGTCTGGCCTGCACTTGGGCCTAATGCAGTTTGAAGGTAATATGTTTTTATTGGACTATCCAGGCCAGTGTCAGTGCAGTGTGTTTGTCTAATGAGGGCTGAGGTGGAGGGAGGGGAGTGTTGAGGAAAGGTGTAAGGGGTTACTGCAGGGAAAAGAAGACAGAGGTTGTGATGAGAGTGAGCGAGAAAGTGAGGAGGGGGAAAGAGGGAAGAGGGAAGGCTCATCTGTATGCTGGTTACTGTGTGCTGCTTGTTTGATCTGAAGGGAGTACTTAGTGCTGGATGGTGGGATGCTGCAGAGAGAGTAAGACAAAAATAAGGTTCTNTGTGTGTGTGTGTGTGTGTGTGTGTGTGTGTGTGTGTGTGTGTGTGTGTGTGTGTGTGTAATTAGGTGCAAGGTGTTGGGTGCAGCACTTTGCTCATTAAAAGGATTTGGCTGCTGTCCAGCTCTGTGCAGTTCATCAACTGTCCTTCACGTCTCTCATCCCCTTCCTCTCATCATCTGTCCTTTCCTTCCATCCTTCCTCATCCTTCCTTCTTCTCGTCCTCTTTTCTTTTCTTCTCCTTCTCTTTTCATAAGATTTTATCACCTCATTTCTTTCCTCTCGTCCCCTCAGTGCCTTCCTCTTCCTTTGCTACACAACATCCCTCCCTCCCAGCATTAATGCAAGTAAACACTGATTTCCAATGCTGTTGCAGATAGACAGAGGGGGGAATCAGGGTGGAGGGGGGCATCTTTCATCACTGAGGAGTATTTGATCAAATGTGCCTCATTATAGCTGAATATATCATGCCTGTAAAAGATCAGTAATGAACACATTTGCGTGTACTAATATGTGTATGTGCAAGTATGAAGTCTCACAGACGTGTAACTGTGGATGAATGCATGTTGTGCAGACTGATTATGAGACTGACAGCTTGTTAGCAGAATATGCCTGTTGGCTTTGTGTTAGCAACTGCTAAATATTCGAATTAGAAATCACACATTTGCTCCAACAAGAAATAACACATATAAGTATATGTTTGTTAACTCCACAAGCTAACAATACTATATGTGACCCATTGATGGTGAAGCAATGCATAATCAGGGTTTTCTCTCAACAATAATATACTGTTTTGTACCTATAATACCATACTTATAATATTGAGTTCCCGCACTTTAACTTTTGCAAGTATATGGAGAATGATACATACTTATTTTCATTTAAGTTTTTAGGTTAGTGTGCAATTGCAGAGTAAAGTTTTATTTGCCTGCACATCTGTTCAGTACTCTAACCACCCATAATTTTAGTTGTGCTTGTTGGCATACTTTAAGAGACTTTAGCATGTATATAGCATGTATACNGTGTGTGTGTGTGTGTGTGTGTGTGTGTGTGTGTGTGTGTGTGTGTGTGTGTGTGTGTGTGTGTGTGTGTGTGTGTGCATGTGCGCATGTGTGTGCATTCAGCTAAATGAGTGCCTTTCTAAATAAAGCTTGTCTTACTGCTGTTTAGCTGTCTGCCAGTGAGAAAGAGATTGAAAGAGAGAAAAACAAATTAGTAAAAGGGGGGAAAGGAAAATCACGTTTAAAAGGGTGAAAAAAGTCTGACAGGCAGATGGAGAAAACAATAAAAGATGAGGTAAGGGGAACAAATAAAGATTGGCGCCAAAGCAGGGATCAGGGAGATGTAGCGGGAAAGAAAGACACATCGGGGAAACAGAATAAAATCAAGAGAAAAAACGTTTTTGACTATTTGAAGAAAATGGAGAAACAGCTGAAAATCAAAGATAGAGATTGCTTTTTGTGCATTTGCATAAGAGAGGAGATAGACAAAAAGGTGGAAATAACAATCATTAGAGCATTCAGAAAGTGTGCGTTGGGACCAGGCAATTGTCAAGAAATTGTACTGGAACCAGAAACTATTCTAATCATGCCGCAACAACAGCACTTTGAAAAGTTTCTGCACCCCTACCCTCCTCCTGTGCCTTCAAAACATCTGCTGGAGTTGCATAACGCTGGGAAAAAAGCAAGATCAGAAACAGAGAGAGACAGACAGAGGAACCAAGAGGGAGAAATGTTAAAGAACATGTTACAAAACATATAAATACATACTTAATCTTACTACTACATATCACTACATCCACATGCAAACAGTTCAGTTTTGTTTTGTTTCTTTGATACTATGCTTATTTTTGCTTTAATGAAGATAGGAAGGCACTGATTAAACACCACTATTGTGACATAAGAAAGACAGAGACATATCATTTTAATGTGTATATATCAATCTTAATGTTGTATTAATGTTCATATTATTGTTATTTTGTACTGTCTGAATGTTGGAATATGTGTGAGAGTCATAAATGTGTGCAGAAGCTGGGGTTTTTGAGCTACATATATTAATACACGTGTATGTGTGTATGACTGAGGAGGCCATCCATGTGTTAGTGTTTGTCTTTTGATATATGTGGGTTAGAATAAAAGAGACTCTCTGGGGAAAGCATTGAAGCCTTAGCCAACTGCTGCACTGCTTTACAGAATGCCTTTCCCCATCATATAACATAATGTTTGAACACACACAGAGACATACACACACACACACACACACACACACACACACACACACGTACACACAGGTACATACCACATTAAATTTAGTATAGGAGTATTGGTATTAAAATTTTTACTTCAAATTCTCCTATTACCCACACATAAAATATTCAACCCTCATAATAGAAACGTTTATTTCCATTTATGGATATGCTATGAGATTATATTGCAAAACCTCTTCAGTCTCACATGTCACTTAACAGATGAAAATGTAGCCGAGGAATTCTTACTGAGAAGCATCATCCTCAAGTCAAGTTTAAGGTCAGTGAGCAGCACCGCTCAGGTGTAAAAACATCCTTCCAACACATAAATACATAATTATCTTTCTTTGAACTTTGATCACTTGTCTTAAAAACAGAATTACAAAATTTGGTTATATGATTGCATTGTGAATGATTTTAAAGGAGGAACCCATAGGATATCGAAAAATGCCCCTGTGAGTCCCAAATGAGTACTTTAGCCATACCCTATATTCAGTGCTGTTGCTAGGTTGCATGTGCGTGTCTGCTTACATGTATACAGTATGTGCGTGCCTGAATGTGTGTGCATGTTTTGCCTGACTGCCTCCGTGCTAGGGACACAAAGTGAGTTCTCTGCCTGTGAATTAGCTTCCATAGCAACCAGTGCCACACAGCCAGCCATGGAGGGAGGCAAGCAGGCAGTGAAGTCAATGAACATCCCTCTCTCCTAGAGTGATCTGAAAGTGCATGGCACAGGCCTGATGCCAGCTCTAGGTACGGTGAGCATGTTGGCATGCTGAGGGGCACAAACAATGGGGTGTTGCTGTAGTGATAGGAGGACTGGTTGTGGGTATTAACAATGTGCATTGGTATGTGGATGGCAGATAAAGTCAAAGGCAGCGTTCAGTGTGATAATGGAGACACAGTTTGTTTTCCTACTGTTTCTCTTCCTCCATCGCTATTTTTGTTTGCTGCTCTGCATCTCTCTGCTTTTCATCCTCTGTTCTCTCTCTGTTTGCTTTCTTCTCTTATCTGTCTTTCTCTCTCTGTTTGCTTTTCTTCTCTCTTCTCTGTCTCTCTGAGAAAGAGGTTGCGGCATTGCAGAGGTGGGTGTAGTGCGGGGGCAGAGGAGATTTTTTTTTATCAGTGTTATTGTCAGAGCTGGCCCATCACCTTGGATACACACACATATGTACCCACCCACCCACCCATACACACAGACATACACACAAACACACACACGCACATACACACACACACACGCATCTCTCAGACGTCAAACGCACGTCAGATGCTAATAAATAACAGTCAAGATTTGGCTCAGAGTAAAAACAACCCTCAGAGAGTGGGTCCTATGGTACACAACTCACATGGTGAGCTGTGCTAAATCAACCAAACTCTCCCAAGAACAAAACAGCAAATGAAAAAATATAAACAAATCGCAGAACAGACATCAGAGCAAGACTTCATGTTGGCTTGTGATCTAGATCCCCAAGGTGTGCTGTTCAGCCACCCAGACAGGCGGGCGAACAGGCGTATAGTCAGGATCTGGCTAATTGCTAATGTTCTCATGCAGAGAAAACATGAGGGAGATGCTAATGACCTCTCTCACTCAGATGTCTATCGACTGACCTAGCTGTGGCCATGGTAGCCAGCATGAGAGCACACACACATGCATACTCATATATTCGCACACAAAACACACCTCACCTGAGGCTCAGATGAGGGATAAGCCTAAACCAAATTTTGAAATTAAATTATAATTTGATATAATCAATTATCTCACTTGTTAGGATTTATTTCCGCTGTGGTGAGCAAAACATAATGAATGTTGAGAATGGAGCTGCCAGGCTATTCTGCACTTTAATATTGTTTTATTATACCTATCATCTCTTTTGTGGTGATAAAACAATGTGTGTCGAGCCTTTACACAAAGAAAGGGAGGAAAAAGAGAAAGAAAGACAGAAAGAGAGTGAAGGCTGATGAATACTAGAAGCACCTGGGAGTGAATATGAATAGTGATCAATCACACATGTGCGCGCACATATACACACTTACAAAGACATACACATGCATGAACACACACAGGCAAATATGCGCAAAGCACAGCTGGGCTGCTGAGAGGCCATCTGTAATGCCACAGTAATGTGTACAAGTCTCTGTTCTATGTGTGTGTGTGCGAGTTTGTATTTGCTTGCATGTTTGTGCCTGCATGCGCATGCAAGCAAAATCAAGATCAAGTTCCAATTCACTCAACCATGTCTCTCTTTATGATAGAGGAACACACACTTACACAAGCTTGGATCTGCATGCACATACATTCTTAAGCCAGCACATGCATGCACACTAACCCATACTGACACACACGCACATATACACACACAGTCACAGGGACTCATGCATAAGCATCGACTCTCATCTACAGCTATGGCCACATAGCAATGCATACTAAAAAGACCATGGAGGAAAGAAGAGGGGCAAAGAGAGAAGAGAGAGATGGATCAGACAAGCTAGAGATGGATGGATGAACAGGGAGAGGCCAGTGACAGGGGTTTTTGTGTGGCCTGAGAGATCTGTAATGAGATCTCTGTGAGTCAGACAGGATGCTACACACTTATACCGGCCGCACAACAGACAAGGAATGCATTAGAATGCATATGCTTAGTTGGCTAATACCAAAATCTGTGTTGATGTTATTAGCACGAAGCACCATATAACACTCTTACACACATCACCTTGAAAAACAACTAGTATAGTCCTCCAGGTGGCGGAGTTAGCAATGGCCACGATAATTCATAGCTACCTATGAAGCCCCTCACCCCACCCTCCCCCAGCATTAAATTATAAAAGATCAGCATTGACCCAGTGTTGCTTTTAGCATGTTAGGTTGAATCAGAAAGTGAGTTCACAAGCTTTACTGGGAGAAGCCACTGCACAAATTTAAACATCAGAGCAGTCAACAAACCCTGGGCTATCTCTGTGGCCATATTTATTCATGTGGTTTGACACCCACAACACGTGCACACACACAATAAAAGTGCACACCAAGCACACAGGGGACACAGGGAACTGAAGCACAGATGAGCTAGTTCATCAGATCTATGATTAAGGACAAAATTGTTTATATTCTGTATTTTTGTCAATAAATTCACATACACTGTACTGCTGCTCAAAATATTCAGTAGTGCTAATCTGCAGCTAAAAGTAATTCACAAAAAATGCATTGTTGTCTAGCTGTTTTAGGAAAAATTTTGAGATAAAATGATAAAGAACTATGTGTCAACAAACCTGTTTCAAAATAGTCGCAAAAACCTTCATCATTGGCAAGAAAATTCAGCATTGACACTAATACAACGGACTGAGCCCATTTAAAAGAAGCTACCACAGTTTCTGCTTTCACCTGTTGAAAGCAGATACAAACTGTGTTAGCTTCTTTTAAACTCCTGAACTCCTATGAAATTTGCTAATCTGGGCTATTTGAATGATGTAATTTCAAGGCTGGCAATGGGGGTAACCATCTTGGAATAATTTGTGAACAGCCCCAAGTCAGCATAACAGGAGGCCTTGAAATGCATCCAATTCTGAAAACTGTGTGAATGCAGCAAAAGCATTGAGAAACAGACTTGTTAGAGCATTTTGTCAATATATAAGCAAGACGTAAGTGATTTTAGGGTAATATTTATACTTTTTAAATTTTTTTTACTATTTTGCAATGGCTATATATAGATATAGATAAAGAAACAGGATACCCTCACATCGTTCTACATTCTCTACATTCTTCTGCATCTCCACCTCTTTCCCTTAACAGCTTCATCTTTCAATATAGTGTTCTGCTTTACAGCCTCTTCCCCTCCTCCTCTCTTCCTCCTTTGAGTTACCCCATCTCACTCTCTTTATCTTCTCTCTCAGTGCCTCAATCTTTCTGTTTCTCTCTGCTTCTTCCGTTACCCATCCTTCTCTCCTCAACATCCCTTTCTTTAACCTTTCATGGTCTTTCTCTATTCTCCTGCCTCTCTTTTGACTCTCTTCCCGTCGCTCTTGTACACAGACGTCTCTCTCTCGCAGTATGTCTCAGCTTTTTGTTTCAGTCTTTCCATCATTCTCTCCATCACTCCGTCAACATCTACACCACGCCTCCTCCCTCTCTCCCATAATCTTGCCTCTTTTCTCCCTTCCTCCTTTTTCCCTTTTGCCTTTTTCCATCTTCAGTTCACATCTGCTAGTCTAACACTTTCACTCATCTCCCTTTTCAGCATCCTACTCTCACCCCCATTACACTTCATTATTACGTCTGTTCTTTTTTATCACTTTTCCCCTCTCCACCCCTCTATCTCACTTTCACGATGACACATGATTGCATATTCCTGCCTTTCTCAAGCAGGCACAGGCTCGTGCATAGACATGCGCGCACACCTTTTCTCTGTTAATATATTCAGTGTGCATAATGTCATCGTCAAGGGTAACTGCTGAGGTGCCAATGACGAGATGATCCAGGGGATTGTGGGTAATGTGGGAATTAAACTGTAGTGTGAATACTACTAGTTCAGGTGTTTTGGGGTGGAAATTAATATTTAACGGTTAGGATGTCACCCAATAACATCACTGTTCAATAATCAAGGAAAATATTAAAAGATAAATGACGATCCTCTAATCAAATGGTAATTATTGTTAAGAAAGTTTGGAACTGAAAGCAATCAACTGAAGGGAATTTCTTGCTGTTTTAGCCTCAGCCCTCTATCTTTGTCTCTTCATTTATGTTCATTAATGTGAAGAGCTGCCATTGTTCCATGGATAATTTATTGACATGGACGGCAGCAATGCCTGTGTGTTTGCGTGTGTGTGGTGTGTATGTTTGCCATGGAGGGCAAACAGATGCAAAAGGCATGGCAGGAAAATAACCTTCCCTCCCTCATCTGTTGTGATGACGAGATGCTGCTCTGCACTCTCTCCTCCTCTATTTTTATCATCTTTACACCACCTCACCGTCCCCCCACCCTCTCTTTCGCTCCTCCTATATATCTCTCTCTCTCTCCTTCTCTCTTTTGCTGTCTGTCTCTCACTCTTTTGGTCTCTCTGTCCTTGGGTGTCTGCAGCCAGCTGTGTCTTCGGGCCATTAGTGGTCCTCCACCGCCCTCCCTCCACCCCCACCCTTTCCATCCATTTTCCCCATCACTGATTCCTCCAACTGACTCTACCCCCACCCCCATACTGCTCTTACTCCTCCTTCTCTTCCTCCTCTGCCTCCTCCCCCTTCTTCTCCCCCACTTCCTCCTCCTCTCTTCGCACTCCTCTGTCCCTGTGACCACTGGGGCTTCATTGTCACAACAAATGCTGATAAAATTCTCGTCCTGGCATTCCCTTACACCACTGCACCAAAATCAGGCTTTGTACAGACACATCTGTAAACATCCAAATTCAAATTCAGAGACCAATATAAACACATATTAGTTAAAGAAGAAAATGCACCAAACTTCTGAACAGAATGATAAGCAAAGATTTTATAGATACAAAGCTCAAACACATTGTGTTATTGCGACATGTGCACACACAGATATACCCACACGCTGCAAAATCTACAGAGTCAGCATCCTCCCCTTCCTGTTTATGTAAACATCTTGTTGTGCTGCTAGCCTCTTGCGGCTGTTCATGTTATGAAAAGTTATTGCACTGCATAATGTAGTGCCATTTACTTCTCCATACACCTACCCACTCACTCATCATAATAAAACCATGATTGATCCACTTTTCCCTGTGGCCTGCTGATGCTAAGATGGTCTTTGGCCTTCAAATGTGCAGTGGAGGAGAGGGAGTAGGTTGCCTTTCAGAAAGTGGGCCACGGTTATAATGTCCCTGTTATATCTGTGTGATCAGCAGAAGATGCTGATTGCTGGTCTCCACCCTCTTTTTTAAATTACTTAAAGTTAATATAGGAATAGGATTGCTAGACTTGTGAAAAAGCCAAGGCCCTAGAGCTCTTATCAGGTTCCTACAAATGTCAACGTTTAGTAAATAAAATAATAGAGAATGTCGGATTTTGGATAAAAAGGTAATTCATAGCTATAATGCAACACTGCCCACAACATTGCCAGAAATATTAAAGCCATAACTATTTCAGTAAGAGTATACCTCTGATATTTCTACACATTACTATCTCTCTCACAGTGTATAATGTCACTTCGCCCAATCCTAGCAAAAACAGATGACACTACACTAGAGTTCAAATAGTCTAAAATGCTTTCTTGGAGAAGTGAAAATGTTTTCTGAATTCCCTCCATGTTTCTTTCATTCCCCTTAAATGGACTTTCAGTGTTTCTGTGTGTGTGTGTGTGTGTGTGTGTGTGTGTGTGTGTGTGTGTGTGTGTGTGTGTGTGTGTGTGTGTGTGTGTGTGTGTGTGTGTGTGTGTGTGTGTGTGTGTGTGTGTGTGTGTGTGTAGTGTTGTGATGGAAGTGCCGGGAGGGGGCCACTGAATGTCACTGACAGCTTCAACAGCAAAATGACGGCTGTCTTTGCCACCACCCCACACAGACACGCATACAGGCATACACATATACACATATGCACGCACATGCCTGCACACACACACACACACATACACACACACACACACACACACACACACACACACACACTGTCTCTCACAATCCATTTTAGGTCCCTCTTAACCACTGGAGGGCAATAAAAATGGGTCGTCCAAAAAGAGGGGTGGCATACACAGAGATATACACAAAATGATGGCCATTGCATCATCTGCATCCCTCTTTTCCTGCCAGCTATCACCACCACCCCCTGCGAACCCTCCCCCTTCTTCTTCTGTTCTTCCTTCCTTTCATCCATCCATTACCTCCTCTTTCCCTCCTCCCCTTCCAAACCACTCTATTGATTGAGCCATTCAATTTCCGGCTGAAATTCAACTACACTGTTGCACTTGAATATGTAAATGAGCCCATGGGGGTTGCTGGTGCCGTTGTTGTCATGGAAACATTTCATCAAACACACACACACACACACATATTAGATGCTCTCACACACGCAACTGCTGCCTCCTTTGGGGTTAGGAAGGAAAGACAAGGTGAAATGTGTGTGAGTAGTCTGTCATAGGCTACTTCTGGGGACAAATTTCAGACTTATGACCAGTTAATTGGGGGCATCTTTTACAATTGGGCCAGTGGTTAAGGTTAGGGTTATGCAAGTAGTGGTGATGTTTAGGATTAAGGTCCCTAGGAAATAATGGAACATGGTCCGAGAAGTGTGTGTAGATGAGTGTTGTGCTAATGTAAAACTGAATCTTTAGCAGGGGTATGAGGGGTTTGCTGAAATGAACTCAGTTNTGTGTGTGTGTGTGTGTGTGTGTGTGTGTGTGTGTGTGTGTGTGTGTGTGTGTGTGTGTGTGTGTGTGTGTGTGTGTGTGCCACTGCTGGGTCTTGTGCTCTTTGAAGACTCCCTCCATCACCTCCCTTGAAGATATTACCCTATCTCTCCCCACCCTCGTCTCCCTCTCACCCCTCTCGCCATGTTTGTGCAGCCCACTAATCGCACTGACAGGAGAACAGCACTCTGTGTGGCCTCTGCCACCATGCATGCAACAAAACACACATGGAACATAAACACATGCAGAATTAATACACCCTGCATGTTTTCTCTTTCTCACACATGCACAACTGCTAACTCCCACACGAAAACACATACACACTCACACATCCTTCTTCAGTCGTAATGCACTCCTCTATGCCACTGTCGGTCCCTGTATGTTGCTTTGAGGACAGTTTTAGGTCACGAAGATGTCACACCAATATGTGAGTGTGTGTTTGTGGATTGGTGTGTAAGGGGTTAGGGAAAGTGTCTGTATTTACTGTAGTATGTGTTTGCATCTGTGAATGTGTTAGCAATTTCAGCAATGTGCATGCTGAATATGACAGTTTTTTTTGTTTTGCATCATGATAACAGCATCAAGGCAAGTTTTTAAAATCAATGCAAAGCTTCATCTGCTTCCCTTGATGGATAAAATATGTGCAACTCACACAAGCGAGGGCATTTATCTGAGCAGTAATAAGTTATTTGATCACGTGGTCGGGGTTAAAGCATTAAGCTGGCAGGAAGGCACCATCCTCCTCATAAACAATGACACTTCAATTTGGGTATGAATCACGAAGGAAACATTTTCTCTCCACTGCAAAAAAGAAGAGTAGATCCAACAAATGTCTCCCAGAGTGGTTTTGTTTGAACTCAATTTTGGGAAAAAGTGGAGGGTCTGCAGCAGGCATATNGTGTGTGTGTGTGTGTGTGTGTGTGTGTGTGTGTGTGTGTGTGTGTGTGTGTGTGTGTGTGTGTGTGTGTGTGTGTGGTGTTCACACTCACACACCACGCACACTGCTAGGCAAATGAGCTTGTCAGTATGCAGCGCAAGCCTCTCTCTGGTGGCAGGCAGATGACAGTGCAGTGATTGGGCTGATTTCACCGAGGACGTGAGGGGAAATCTGAAGGCAGCCTCAGGGCTCAGGTGCTTATCACTTCCCCACACACACTCACACACTTTCACGCNAGAGAGAGAGAGAGAGAGAGAGAGAGAGAGAGAGAGAGAGAGAGAGAGAGGGAAAGAGAGAGAGAGAGAACTAACTTTTACAGCCCCCACAACACACAGATAAATGGACACACAGATGAAGCCAGACACACCGAAATCCACACACTTGACGGACACGCATACATGTATGTGCATACACTCTGTCTCCTCCACCCTATTACAAAGTTAATTATCATAATCTCTCATGAGTCTGCTATCCATTCTGTCTTTCTGTTTGTCTGACCACCCAATGTGAGCTATACACACTCATCTGCAGGACTGTATGTGTGTGCATGAGTGTGTGTGACCAGTTATTATGACCCAGGGCAGGTGGAAAATTAGAGTTAGTATGAAGGTCTACATGCACTTCCTAAGACAATCAGTGGCAATTAATTACGGCATGAGTGGCAGTTGCTATATTACCCAAACATACACAGTGGCATGCAAATCTCTCATTCATTCTGCAATGAATTTGTTTTTGTTTATTTCAAAAAATCATATGATAATAGTACTACCATTGTTACCCAAGATATAGTTTTCTTTATTTGTGTGGTCAAATCATCCAACTATATGATCTATCTATAGACATTGATGCACAAAGTAGCATTAAACATCCAGTTCTGTTCTCGTGCAGTGTCTCCTGGAAGCATTTTAGTGCCTCTATAGTTCATATGCAACTGCACATGATGACAGTGGTTGATTTTCAGACATCTCAAAAGGCCATACAGTGCCTGTAACCAAACCAAAGCAACGCAACAATGCAGTTTCACTTCAGTTCACCGTGGTGCAGCAATTTCAAATAAATTACCTTTGATGGGACACAATAGATTGAAATGGGAACCGTGAAAGGGGACTGGAAATAAAAAGGAATGACAAATGACAAAAGATGAATTGAGGATAAAAGTACTTTGAGAGGTTCAAGTCTTTGGTGCCGCTCCACTTGGTAAAAAGTTCTTCTATAGCTGCTTTCAGAGAGAGAATGCTGCCTGTTTCCTGTCTGTCTACCTGTCTCTATGTCTATCTGCATGTCTCCTTGTGTATTTAGCTTTCTGTTTATCTTAGTGTCTATTTTTCTGGCTTTCTCCAATCCCACACATCTGTCTGCTGCAGGCAAGACCGTAAATTAAACATCTAAGATTCTCTCTCTTTCTCTCTCTCTCTCTCTGTCCTTGGCTCTTATCCCTTATGCACTCAGCCCTCTCTGGCTTGCTCCTGCTTCTTCCTCCTTTCATCTTTGTCCTTCCCTTCTCTTCTCTCTGAGCAAGATAGTCAGAGAGAGAGAGGGGTGAGGGATGGCGCGAGGAGGCGGAGAACTGGGGTGGGTGGAGATCATAGAGGAGATGAGGCCGTGCAGTGCGGATGGATAGACAGATGCATTGATAAGGGCTGCCGACTCCACAGCACGCTTGCTGCATATCCAATCCACCTTCCTTCCCCGGTCTCTCTCCCTCTCTCTCTCTCTCATCTTTCTTTTTCATTTCAGGACTAATGCTCCTGTAGCCTTCAAATGTCAGTTCAATATGGCAACCTATTAGATGGTTAGCCAGAGTAGNTCTCTCTCTCTCTCTCTCTCTCTCTCTCTCTCTCTCTATCTATCTATCTATCTATCTATCTATCTATCTATCTATCTCACTCTCTCTCACACACACACACACACACATTGAGGACAGAATGATTGTCTGAGGCTTTTGCCATCATTCAGAACAGGTGAGAAAGACATGAGAGACAGAGGGACACTGATGGAGCACTGCAGCAAAGCACTCCTCTCACATTTTATGTATGTTTTCACTCGACCTCACCTAGTGGTTGATGTAACAGTAGTAAGTAACTTTAGAACTTTAAATTTGAAGCACTTGAATACGATCTCAATGTTATGCTATATTTTCACTTCTATTGTTATTATATAAAATAATAACAAAAACAAAAAAAAATAAAGATTATTATTGTTATTATATAAAATAATAACAATAATAATCTTTATCTTTTTTTGTCGATGTGCTAGCCACCAATTTATTTTTGGTCTCCAGTCTCAGATGGCTCATCTGAGTTCAGGTCGTTCCTCTCCACACCACTAGTTAATGCTGTGTGTACCCGACTACACTCTCACCTCCCCCTCCACCCGCTGATGAAGATGAGAGATGCAGCTAGCATTAGCCTGTGTGCTGCCAGTCATTTCTAGTTGCACTGCTCTCCTTTGTTCACACACAGACTGTGTTTAGTGTGGGAATACTATTACTTTATTCCACCTCACTGTTATTTATAAGAAGTCCAGATACTAAACAGGGGACAGAACTGTTGGCCAGTAAGTGGCAACAGGATGTTGTGTTAGCTGTGTTAGCAGCATATCTTATAATGTGAGGAAGTCACCAGTTGCAATATTTAATTTTGTAATATTTAATTTATTTATGTTCCACTTATTTTTTTCAAGATGACATTTTATGTTTTGGCTCTTGAGTTGTGTTCAAAATGAAATGAAAAATGAAATGATAAAAATTATTTTTATTATACGAATTAGTAATTTGGATTAGTTGACTAATCGAAAAATTTGTCCAAAGATTAGTCGCCAGAAACACACACACACACATGTATGTGTGTA
>JANJYP010110058.1:0-11543 GCA_024605115.1 Rastrelliger brachysoma | reverse complement strand
GATGAGTTAAAAATGTGATGTGTGCAAAATAAAACAAAAACCCTAATTCTTCTGATTGGTGGAGGGTTAAGAACGTTCTACTATCTTCAATATACATTTAAAATTTCATATTAAAATGACTGCTGTGAAGAAGGTAAATGATACCAGGTTTGAGCATTACATACACATTGTCAGCTTGATGATATGTTCAGCACCAGCAAGGCAACTCTCAGTTTCAGGATAGTCTCCTGAAAATAGTTCAACATGTGCCTGGTGGCAGGAAGGTCACAACTGATTTTTACCTGTAGACGCAATTTTATTCTGAACATTATGAGGTTTTTTTTTTTAATCAAGTGTACATATTTCCTCTCATTTTTTTGTAACTTAATAAAGGAACTGAAAAATAAACAGATTTTGTTTGCCAAAGCAGCAACACAAGTGATAGCCTAAGACTTTTAAACAATAATGTAGGTTGGGGAGCGATTACGTTTGTCAGGGAAAATAATTTAGTAGTACATGAATATAATATCTAGGATAGAGTTGATATGGTTGACTTAGAGAATGTAGCAGATAAAAAAACACCTAACCGGAGCTGAAATTGTAAAAAAAAAAAACAAAAAAAAAAAACAAAACAACTCATGATGATGTCACATTGTGTCAGGGTCAGGTCATCTGATGAGGTCCAGCTCCAGTCCTTTAACCTTCATAGTGTGTTGACCTGTATTCGTTCTACAAAGCATTCACTGCACACAAAGCAGTGTGTGTGTTTAGTTGTGTACATGCTCTCTTTGTGTTTCCTTGATAGTGCCAACAGTTTGGTTAACTGTCTATTATCCAAAACAACAAGCCGTAACAACTAAAAGTGGAGTTTCAAGGCGATGTCTTAATTATACATGTTTGTCTGATCTATAATGCTGACCTCGTCTCAGACGTCTTCACTGAAAGAAAGGCAGAATGTGAGCTGTGTAAACAAGCTCACGTCACAAAGGGAACAGAATTCCTGCACTACACTCAGAAGAAAATAGGGCCAATTGCTACAAAAGGACACTTTTTCATGCAGGCCATTGTATATCCAGCGTGGTGTTAATTGCACAGATAGTTGACTTCGATCTGTGACTGCCAGCTTCTCGCGTGTTTGGCTTTTCTCACCCAGCACAATCAAGTGAGAATTCACAAATGGATGGCGGGGCCACTGATTGCAAAGTGAATTGTGCATCATTTGCAACCGCCGTTATCTGCCCCGTCTCAAGGTCCGATTCACAAAAGATAGGGCGCTAATGACGCTGATGCTGCAAACATCCCCACAAAGTTTTGCAGTTGAGTTCAATTCAACTCTTGTTTTGCTTCTGTTTGAGAGAGCAGAGGTTTCCAGTGGTGAATGTATCCATGAGTTCGCAGAAACATCTGTACTAATGCTGTTTGTTGTCCTCAGCTGTAGACTTGCTGTAGTATTATACAGTATCTGAAATAATGAGTGTGTTTCCAAACTGAGAACGAGGCTGGTCAGCTGTTCCACACAGTTTCCAGATCAAGTCAAAGTCATTTTACCTACTTGTACAGGACATAGAGCAGATTGAATATACATATTTCTCTCTTACCCACAATGAAGTAGACAACTATAGTGCAACTAAAAAGTAAAAACACATTGCTACATACAAATCTTATTAGAGCTTCAAGTACTAACACGTTTTTTAAGGTGGAATTGTTTATAATGAAACAGCTCTTATAGATGAATCCTGAGCTGCATCAGAGCTGTCAGGACATTTTTAATTTTCAAGTAGCTGAAAGTCAGAGATCAACTTTAAAACCCATACCACCATCACCTTTTACCCATGTTATCCTTCAGTACCAGTGAAGAACATTTCTTAATTTTACAGTTTTCCTGATGCTGATATTCACTTTCTGTTCTCATTTTAAAATGTATCATTCCCTCAGAATATCGTGTTCTGTCAGGTCCTTCTAGGAACTTCCAGCCCCTTTGGCTGACACATTATAGTGAAAGTAAAATTTACATTTATTAGGTCACATTTTCTATCCACATGATTCTTATCAAAACTTACTTGTGGTGTGAATCATTGGATCAACTCAAGCTGACAGATGTTTAGTTTTGCACCTTGTCACCACTCTCAGCATCAATAGATAGTTCTCATGTAGTGAAGCTGTTCTGACTGAATCGACGGACATTGAGCAAACAACTTGACAAAGACAATTTTTCTGTGTGGCTAATTGGCAATTTGTTACCATAGCAACCAACATAACAGTATCATTTCTATCTAATTAATAGCTTTTACAGCAGTAACCTCTCTGGTGTGTTGCTGTTTTACAGTCTCCGCTCAGCAAGCAGCATTTTCTCATTAGATTATTACAAATTGCAAAAAGCATGAGCACAGGCTCATTTAGCCAAGCGCTGAAGACTGAATGTATGTGAGTCTTTTATGGAGCCGGAGGTTGTCTTTTTTCTCCACATCTGTTTCACGTTGTTTCCAGACACAGTGGGTAACAGGCTGGATAATTAAAATACCAGCAAGACAAATGAAAAGAGTTAACATGATTAAAAGTTCTATTAACACCTGCACAATGAGCCAGATACCTTTTATACAATCATTTGTCAGATAATCTCGAACTATTCTTTGATTCCAGGTCAGATTTATGCAGAGCCCCTCAGGGCACATGGGGTAGGAAAAAAATGGATGGGTGGAAAAAAAATCATAGATTCATATTCCTGCCAGATACTTTAGCATTAATGTGACGCTACAGATATGGCAACTGGCCTTGTCTTACTGCTAATATTACTTATATCAAAGTCTGTATTGTTTTCTTTTTTATTAGCAAATTTTGTGAGCTCTCTGGTCAATGCCAGGTGAGCGCCCACTGGTGGTTCACTTATTACATTCAGCGACTACACGCAGTCAGGGAACTCTCAATGCAGTTAGGTTTTCTCAAGCCAAAGATCTGGACGGCCAATCAGAGAACAGAGGGAGGGCTGAACACGGTGGTTGTGTACGTTGTCACCCTTAGATTGAGGCCTGTTGTCAAATATGAACTTTGAGTGCATTCTAATCCCACGGATGCAAACATTTGAGCCATAAAATCGACAATGCTTGTTACTTGATACTTTCATTTTGGAGTTATGGTTGCATCCGACCAGGAAGTGAGTCCCAGTGCATGACATACGTAACGACCAAGCAGTGGTGATTGGTCAAAATTGTTAATATCCCGTCCACCAAGATGTAAACGTTGTCTATGGGACGGCCCCCAGATGCTCATCACAATGTGAAACAATGTGAGTGCAAGTGATGGTTTTAATCTATATATGATGCTTTTATGCACTTCCACAACATGAGCAAAGTCATAAATATACAGAGCTTTCATTCAAAATGAAAAAAAAAATCAGTCAGGAGTCAAATCTGGATGTTGAACACTTTACAAGTCAGAAATATAATGAAAATTGAAATTATGATAACTGATATGACATGAACATCTGCAATACTTTTTAAATTAAAGTGTATGTTCTAGACCTGCTCTATGTGTAAAGTGCCTTGAGATGACTTTTGATGTGATTTGGTGCTATATGAATAAAGGTTGGTTGGCTCATCTCTGGGACTCAACCAGGGATGGCATTCTAGTTTTGCTTTGTTGTTCATTTGTCCTTTGTTCTCTCTCTCCCTAAAAAATGTTATTCTTTATTGCTATTATGTTGTTCTTGTTGTTTTGTATGGGTTGTTTTCTAGTTATAATACTTCTCCTGCTTGTACTCTCTATGTCATATGGGTTTTTGTGTTAATCACTGGAGGTGCTAGGCTCGGAAGAGGGTGTGTGTGTGTGTGTGTGTGTGTGTGTGTGTGTGTGTGTGTGTGTGTGTGTGTGTGTGTGTGTGTGTGTGTGTGTGTGTGTGTGTGTGTGTGTGTGTGTGTGTGTGTGAGCTCAGCAGGTGGCAGGTTCAGTCGGGTAACTGCTTGGGGAAATAAGCTGTTTGTGAGCCTGGTAGTACAAGCTCAGGGACTCCTGTAGCTCCTGGCAGTGGTTGGTTTGGGTGGGATTTTTGATACTGAGACCTCTGCACAGGCAGTGTTTATGATAAATATCTTTTTATGGCAGGGGCTGTCTTGACAACCCACTGCAGGGCATTCTGGTCTGCTGATGTGCAGTTACCACATCACACTGTGAGATTGCTGTCAGGATGCTCTCAGTGGTGCTGCAGTAGAAGCTGGAAAGTATTGTTGGGTGATAGGCAGGCACTCCTCGGTCTGGTGTTGTTGAGCCTTTGATGTCCAGGAGAGGTCCACATTGATACAGACTACACAATATTTAAAGCTGGGGACATTATAAACCATCAGCTTTTTTGTCTCATGTTACTGAGGAGCAGGTTGTCGAGGTACACCATGAGTAAAGTTCAGGATCTCAACCTTGTGATTCATCCTGCAGCATTCACAAACTTTATTATGTTTAACATGTGAATTGACAGACATTGGTAAGCAGGGGGTAGAGGTAAATAGCTTCAAAGGGGCCTAACCTGTAGGAAATCTAAAGGACATAAGTACCCACAGAAACTAGCAAAAACTTGCAGAAACTACAATAAAATGTGCAATTTTTTTTTAACGACAACCAGGTGAAAGAGATAAATTCCCTGGAGGATCACGCGCTAGTAACCAAGTTTGATACAACAGAGCTTAATAGAGTGCCAAGGCTCTCTGTAGACAGGCTCTGGTTACAGGCTGAGGTCTGTTGGTCAGGAAGTCCACAGTCTAAAGGAGGTGATGGTGTTAAATACAGTAACCTATGGACAACATCTAGCCTGTTGTTATGTTCCAGGTATTTCAGGGTAGATTCCAGAGCAATAGTTATGGCATCCTCCACAGAACTTAGCAAGTTAGCAAAGTTGCCTCTAATCCAGGTCTCCACCAAAATGAGCAGATAATAGTTCTCCAGTCTTTTCTGAGAGGTTACCTTGAGTTTCATCTCCTTCATTTTGTTAGCCAGTGATTGGATGTTTGGTCAAGAAGATTTTGGGAAGCTACATTTTGAAGAGAGTGTTGCTTATCTTAGCATTTTGCCTCACATGCTTGCCCCTCTTCTTTTAAGTTCTCAGCGGGGAATATTTTAATATTGATGAGCAAATTGTTCGTTTGTCTGAGTTTTAGAAGTTCCTAATGGCTGCAGGAGAGGTTAGCATTACCTAAGTTTTTTCATTAATGTAATACTAGGAAAAAAATTAATAAAGAAAACAAAGCACTGTATCAGGGGCCACAAGAGCTGTTGCTACCTGCACGCCACAATCTCGAATCTCATGAATCCCAGCAGAACTGTTTAGTTATATTCAGTGTTAACGGCCTGGGAGGGGTTGGGAAATGGAGAGGAAGGTGTGTTGTGTGACTCAAGCAGTCGAACACGCCGCAGCATATCGGTAAACACCGTTAATCACAAGTTAGCAGATGGGAGCGTTAATTGCGGCGGAGGAAATAACAAGACCCAGAGGATGCTTCTATTTATCGACACCCCCACTGTTACTGATAAGGGCCAGACGGGTGTGTGTGTGTGTGTGTGTGTGTGTGTGTGTGTGTGTGTGTGTGTGTGTGTGTGTGTGTGTGTGTGTGTGTGTGTGTGTGTGTGTGTGTGTATGTGTTTATATGTGTGTGTGAAGTGAGGAGTGTCTAGAGGAAAGAGGTGGCAGGGAGGGATTTAATGTTTAATATGACCTTACTAACACTTTGCTTTGTTGCTTATACTGTATGTCACACACGCGCACACACACACATAACCAAAATGTTTGAATATTGAAACAAACTATAAAAATTAAAAACATAACTTTTTTTGTTACTTTTACAATGTGGGGCCAGTTTGGGGATTGCATAGCATTCAGTGGTGTGCATATACTGTAAACTGTTTTATAGACATAAAGATAAATAATAGATCAATTATGCACAACTCAATAATGGCAGTAATAGAAAAGACGTTTTATTTCTTATAGACCGATATATTCAACGTGTATCATCATGTCACTGGCCTTTCTATTAGTCTTTACCCAAAGTGATCGAAAAGTGTTTAAATTGCAGTTCTTTACATTTAATTACCATGGTTCAATAACAACAAATCATACTGTGTGTTGTAATGAAAAAAACTGGTTTAACTTCACTGAGGGGCATATAAAGGTCCGCATACACTGCCTGGAAGGATTAGCGTGTTAAAAGTTTGTGTTAGTGGAAGATGTGAGGAATTCTAACAGGTAGCCATTTTGCTAATCCATACCCAGTTGCTCTTGGTCATGTGATACATAAGTGATGAAAGAAGCATGGTTACTGTGGAGCTGTGAATGATATTGAGGAGGAAATCAAACTAATAGTTGTTTTCCTGACAGTGATTTGTATGTGTTGGATGTTCAAAGTTAAAATAAGGCCGGAAATCACATGTTATACACACATACATGCTGCAGTGGTGGCTGCTGGTGTTTTAAACAGGGGTAGCTCACTTTACAGGAGTGTTTAGTTGAGGCTGTTTTATGCTTGATCTATGCCATAGAACCCAGTAACACACACCTGAAGAAAAAGATTTTTCTAAACTAGCCAGTAACCTGCCCAGGTAGACCTGCACAGCACACAGAGCCTCAGCCACCCAGGTAATAGGGTCTGTCCCAGTGCTGCTGCCTGAGGCTACTATGAACCTGACCACCTGTGAGTGCTTTGGGATGGGGAGGGGCTCACAGCAGCAGCTCATTGAGGACAGTAACTGCAGAGAGCTTTCATGTCAAACAACAGAAAACTCCCCATTAACACCAAAAAAGTTGCTAGTTGGTTTTGAGGGAAAAAAGTCACTGAGATGAGTTGAAAAGATGCCAAATTTAGCAAGAGCCACCAAGCTAGCAACACTGGTTCACAAAGCTGTCAATCAAGGGCTTTGAGCCCCCTAAACATTGCCTCCAATCAGCACACAGCAGCAGTAAGTAAACATATCCAAACCCATGAGAACATACGCTATGTGAACGTCAGACACCACTTCCTATCAGTGGAAGTGATGAAGGACACAGTGTTAGTTTTGTACTCCAAAATAAATTTCATTTTAGTGTAACATTCTCTCATTGTGGTAAATTATAATTAATAATGCTAAAAATGTGTCACACCAAACTTCTGCTTACTGTTCCATTTTAAGAGACATATAAGTTGTTCAGTTCTCATGACTCAAGTTAGGCATACTGTCCACTCTACATTTAAATACTAACACTGGTCTATCTGCTCTTTCACTGACATGCATACTAAAAAAAAAAAGATCCCTTCAGTCTAAACGGTGACACACTGAAACAGAATGACTACATCATCACTACTGTTGATATTTATCCTCATGCAAACAACCCTGCACACGGCTCCCTCAACATCTAAATCAATCCGTATGGCTCTAACGCATCCAGTAGCTGCCTAATTGATGCACTAATCCAGTCACTAAGTACTACAGCCAGTGCTCTGGAGTCTGCCCAAAGCAAACACAACAATGCAAGTCATCAATGACCTGCTTCTCAACTCCAGAGAGTGGAGCAGGACTGACAGAACATCTATGAACTATAGATCAAGGAAGGGGAAGTGCACACTGTTGAGTTGCAGACTAGAGACCTTTAACCTGGACTATCATGTTTTTCTTATCTAATTAGTCTCCTGCAGATGAATCCTGTAGCTCCTGTGTTTCTAATGGGGATTTTACTGTCTTTTATTTAGACTGATCATCATGACCAGATCTACCATAGCATACAGGCAATATGGATCCTTGAGCAGAGAGGGGCCCTCAATCAGTATGTTTACATGACACTTGAAAAAAATGAATTATTGTTTAAATCCGACTATAACTGGATGACTGAAGTGTATGTAAACATGTTACTCTGGCTAATGTCAGAGTTATCCAAATCTGATAAAGACACCTAGATAATGCGATTGGAATTCGATTTTTCTCTGACATGTATACACCTTAATCAAGAGTTAAGCCAAACATCTTGGTAACGAGAGGTAGCATGCACCTTATCTGTACAATAAGTAATGCTTATATTATATACGAAATGAACAAAGCTGTACGATTATCCATCTTGCTGCTGCTGAAAAACGACGTAACGGGTCAACCGGGAAAAAGGGTTGTATTAGCCCACTGAAACAACGCATAGCACCCCCTAGTGTTGAGGAGGAGGACATGTTCCCATCAGTAATTGGTAAGTAACATCAATTACATGTAAACTGGGAAAAGGACAGGAGTCCGATTAGATGCCCAAATTGAATTTTGAGCATAGATCAATGAAGCTGTGCATGTAAACGTACTGATTGTTAGGGTTAAGGCCCAAACTGAAGGAAGGTCAGCTAAGCAATAAGGAAACTAAAGTCCCAACTAACACTATAACCAAAAGAACAAAAACACACTCCAGCAGTTAAATACAAATTGGACTAGTCCATAAACTGTAACTATCAACATCAAACACATAACAAACCTAATATCTACCAAAGAAACCCAAAAAATATAACAAAAGCAAGACAAAGACATTTTCAGAACAATCCCCCCTTCGTCCTTCTCTCATTGGCCTCCTCCACTTCCTGGTTGCTGGTTATAAAAAGCCCACCCTCCCCGCCTTCCCAGACTTCAGGCCTTTTGCCAGAGGAACTCTGAGAAGAACAGAAATAGTAAGTAAACAAATGTGTGACAGAATGTTAAATTATTGTCTGCACAAAAATTATTAAAGAAACTGTCAACATTGAATAAAATGGGAAATATGAAAACAAAATATTATGTGTAGTTGGTTGGTGTGACATGTAACTGAATGCAACCACAGTAGAGCCTCTACAGAAGCTGCACACAAGGCTTGACCCATTCTCTTGATGTTGATAATTATGTGCACCTTCAGAAACCTAGGATGTTCAAAGCAAAAGATGGAGTTAAAAGGGTTCCATATAACAGCAGTGTTATCAAATCAGAATAAAATAAAAGTTCTTTTGCTGATTCCAATGATTTTATGTTCATTGTGAATTTATTTGACATTTTAGAAAGCACACGTTTCTGTTTTCAAACTGAGAGCCCCTGTAGTGAACTGAACAGTTGTGATCAATGTTTAAATTTCACCAGCTTCAACTTTCCTTTTTCTTTTGAATTGTGTGCGTTTCTTCATCACACTGGACAGCAGTGTGACTTGGAATAATAGGATTTAAAAACCTGAGAAAGAAAGGAGGAAAAATAAAAAAAACTTCAAGTGAAACCAATTATATGTGAGATGATGTGTGTTTAGTAACAGGAACAGCAATTATGTTATCATCATCACCATCTCAGACGCAGTATGAGGCGCTCATTGGAAAGTTTCTCATGCAAAAATGAAAGTTTTTCCAGTGGAAACAACTTCCAGTGCTGGAAGAAAAGAACATTCAGATTTTCTAATTAGACTGAAAGCAACAAAATACAGCCCCATCAAAGAAAGTGAATCATCCTGTCACTGATAATCAAAGGTTTTTTTTTTAAATATCTTCTCCATTTTACTCCAAATCATTGTATAAAGGGCAGTATTTTTTTTTCAACTTTATTTAAACATGGGCCCAATAATAAAGTGTGAAAAGCGTGATCCGTGACGTAATCAGCAAGTGCAGAGCAACCCAAGCCCATCCTGTACTGACACCGTTAGTAACGCTGTTTATTTAAATGCTGTTACTCTCATCACTGATTATTATTAACAGAAGGTGAAGGCGACGTTTAATTGTTTAAAGGCAAAGCCCAGATGTGTGGCAGGGGTTTCTGGGAGAGGATTGTGAATGAGGACTTCAAGACATTCACATAAAGCCAGTGACGTGTAAATGTGAAAAAGTCTTTCCATTACTTTTTTATATTGATACGTCTGAAAAAACACCTCATGAGAGCGTAAAAATGTCTCAGTGGTATTTGAGAGGTTTTTCGAAATGTAGGTGTTTCCATAACTATTTTTATTGCAATGTTTAAGTTTTGCACATTTCTATACACAATTATCTATCTTATATGATACATGGACATCTTGTATCATTATACTATTATATTACCATTATATCAGTGGTATAAAATAATCTTGGAATAACAATAATATTATTTATTGTGATTGTTTCTGAGACAATATATCGTCTTATAAAAGTAGTTATTGTGACAGTTTTAATTCTGAACACCAAACATTATCGATATAAATAAGGTGTTTTTTTCCTCATAACATTCAAAAACTGAAGAGATAAAAGCTAACGAAGACGAGACTTCATAAGACTTCATCCACATCACAGCAGAGTTCTCACGCTCTGATTTATAAGTGAACTCAATATCTAAATATCTGCTTGATGAATGCATTGGCTACAAGGGTTATTGGTTTCAAAATTAGAGCTTAAAATAGTGTGTAACACAACTAAATGAAACTCAAACTTGACATCATACAGACTTCTTTCTAAAAAAAAAAAAATTCCTTGTTAGTAACAGCAACAAACAGCTTGTGTCATTCAAGTTCAAGGATTTCAAGGAGCAACATTTTAATCCAATTACCAAAATATATATATATATATTTAGTGATTTTTACTTTTTCCAGGCTCTCAAATTTTTATCTCCACCTTAACACAATGGAGGTGACAGAATTGTGTGTATGTGCGTGCGTGTGTGTGTGCATGTGTGTGTGTAAGCATTAACAGAAAAAGAACGTCTTGCTTAGAGGGTTACGTGCACAGTTCTTTTTTTCTTTTTCTTTTTTTTTACTGCAGGATTCTTCCAAATGAAAAAAGTGTCTTCAGGTTAGGGTCTCTAAGGTCTTTGGATTCTCCTGAAACTCTCCTAAACTATTTTTCTTAGCTGTGAGCACACACACAAATAAATTCCACTCACCTCAGCTGTATGAGGGTGGAGACGACAACATCTCTGACACATACAGATAACCCTGTATACATATCAAACCATATAGAGTCACCAGGTCAGCCAGTGGACTATGGGTTAATGTTGAACCCTGTGACCTACACCTTGCAACAGTTTGTCTATCTCTAGCTGGAACAGGTGAGATGCAGCGTTGAACTGTAACCAGATTTAAAAAAAAAAAAAAAAAGAGGTTTCTTTTATGCTGCTACTCAAGGAGGATTCAAGTTTACCACCGGTCCTTTCAGCATGCAGCAGAGACAAGAAGAAAGGGAGGGAGGGATGGAGGGAGGGAGAGAGGGTGAAGAAAGGGGACAGAGGGATAGTTGAAGGCAGGAGGAGATAGGAATCGATCGTGGAAGTGTGTTCCTCCCTACCAACAGCGAGGTTAAAGGAGAAGCCTGCACAGAGGAATGTCCTACTGAGTAATTACAAGAGCACCTCTCTTAACACACATAGCTGACCCGGCTTTCATGCCTACCCGTGTTAATAATCAGTGCTCATAATGAACAGAATCCATAGGTCTACTGGGTTAAGGTCCTCAACAACCTTGCTCCAAGCAACAACAGCCAAGAAACAGCATGAAGAGACTGTGTGTGGTTTGTATGCGTTTGTGAGCCGGAGCTGTGCTACGCTACTGCCCCCCTGTGGAGGACGAGGGTAGAGCTGTAGACGTTCAGACTGTTAAATGAGGAATAAAATGAAGT
>JANJYP010110041.1:0-15024 GCA_024605115.1 Rastrelliger brachysoma | reverse complement strand
TATGTGACAAACTGCTTTGAATGTCTTTTAGATTGAAACTTTCTGTTAAAGGAAGTTAATGAGTTATTGGATGAGTTATCATTTAGTTAAACATTTTTTGTAATATAATTTGTGGTTCAATTTTTTTAACAGTTGCTGTTTAAAGATATTCTATCCTAATATGAAGAAAATGATGGGAGCACTGTTGAATCCTAGTCAGTATGAATTATTGTGCTTAATGTTAATAACTAATGTAAATCAAACTACTATCAACAGTTATATATTCATTTTTAAAAAAGATCTATTGTAATTACTAGCACAGACTTGGCTGACATTTTTAGAACAATGTGTACCTGATCTTATCTTTATCATCTCTGAGGGACAGTTTGGTTTCCAGTCAGCATAAACAACAAATAAATAAAACAACAAAAAGATACAGATTGCAGGTTTAAGATACTAAGACCATGACTGTGTGTAGTGTATGTAATGTATGTCTTGTGTGTGTGTGTGTCTCAGGTATCCCTGTCAACTACCAGGATGTGGCGTCCATTGATCCAGAGTATGCTAAAAACCTGCAGTGGATCCTGGATAACGACATCAGTGATCTGGGTCTGGAGCTCACCTTCTCTGTGGAGACAGACGTGTTTGGAGCCATGGAGGAAGTTCCCCTCAAACCAGGAGGCACCAGTATCCTGGTCACCCAGGACAACAAGGTACAACAGTAAAAACCTGCTCAGAGACACAAGCACATCTTTTTTTTTTTTTTGAACTTATCTTCAAGAAATCCAAGTGTGTAGTGTGTGTGTAGTGTGTCAGAGACCTGCTTAGAGTGGAATGATTAAATTAAAGATAACTGTTATTATTCAACAATCATTATATGTGATATTTCAGTTTTGCCAAATACTGTATTCTTTTTATGTTTAGTTTTTTTCATTTAAGGTATTTTTTATTTTATTTTGATAAACTAGAACAGACAACATCACTACAAGAGAGAGAGACTTCAGAACTAAAAACCAACAAAAATTAAAACTACAGCCTATAACTCTCATTTAAAGTAGCAAAAAATATTGTGATATAAATTAATTTCAGTCATATCACTCACCCTTACTGTAGAGTTCCATTAACAACATTCTGTCTCCTGAATAATTTTACCTTTTTAAATAAATGATAGGAAATTTATAGATTCATCTTTAAAAAGAGTGATGAGAGCACACTTCCAGACTTCGTCAGTGTTTTTGCCGTGTCACGCTGCAGCAGTGTGGCTGAGGGTGGGGTTAATGACCAGATTAAGTCCCCCTCTAGTATATTCATCTGTAGCTGGTCTCCTATGAGCGATTGATCGCTTTCCTCCAGCTTTTTGCTCTGAAGAGTCCCTAATTAGAGAGTGCAGTACCTCTGTGACCCTGCAGATGGCAGTGTCTCTTCATGAGAGAGAGAGTGGAGCCCAACAGGAACACAGAGGATAACCATGTATGAGCCTTCTCTCATTCTCGTGTCTATCAATATTTCTTGGAGACTTTGATCTGTGTGTGTGTGTGTGTGTGTGTGTGTGTGTGTCCTCTCTTAGGCCGAGTATGTCCAGTTGGTGACAGAGCTGAGGATGACACGAGCCATCCAGCCTCAGATAAACGCCTTCCTACAAGGATTCCACACCTTCATCCCCCCCTCACTCATCCAGCTTTTCGACGAATACGAATTGGTGAGTCGTCCTCCTCTGACCTCCCCCCCTACCCCCACCCACCCACCTCACCCACTCCCCCCCTTTCATCCATCGTCTTCCACAGTTGGTATTCTCCTTGTACCTCCCTGCCTGCTCGCCCCGCTTGCCTCTGATGCAGGGATTGATTAGCCATGTCTGGGTGTAGGGGTGTGGGTTGAGGAGGTGTGGAGGGGGGTGGGGGGTGGAACCAGGAGGCTAGGGTCACCTTGAAGCCCCTCCTTCCTCTTCAGCTCCATCAGATAGGTTTTTTTCTGTGTGTGTTGGCAGATTTCATGTCCTCACTTGCATGTGGATCGATAGTGTAGCAGGATGATTATCCCGCTCTGGATTTGTTGGACATGCCTCGGTCATTCTGTCATTGCGGGCCCTCTGACAAGTGAGCGAAAGGAGCCGTTTTGTGTTGTCACGCCTCAATAGCTGTTTCACTCTCAGCTGCTCCTTAATATGACTGTGAATGTAACTTTAAGGAGTTTAAAGTAAAGGGTTGGACATCTATATTTTTATACGGTCAATAAATACTTTAAAAACCAACAATGAACTGATCCACTAAGTATCCTGAAATGTTTTGTTCCTCTGTGTCATAAAGCTGTTAAATGTGATCCACACACAACTTTGCCCAAATCAATTTAATATATATGTACTTGGCAGGGTTGGTGAAATTAGGTTAGATACTCGAGTATTTAGGTATGACCGATTCACATTAAAAATTCACATTTATTTCTTGATATCATTACATTAACTTGCAACGGTTACATTCATTCAGTGACAGCAGGCCAAACCAGTTTTCAGCATCATAGAGTGTCAGTCATTCTAAAAACTCACATCTGTGCATCCATAAACAAAAAGTTTAAATATCCATGGGCAGACAACAGGTTTAACATCACAGCACCATATATATCTTATCAGAGGAGGACAGTATTAGAGGATTAATCTATGTTCATGCTGTTACTCATATTAACACACACACACGCACACACACACGCACACTTTTAGCTGTTTTCTTTGACTCTTTCCAGTGTGTTATCTCTTAATTTTGTAGTTTGTCTTCATGCTATGTGTGTGTGTGTGTGTGTGTGTGTGTGTGTGTGTGTGTGTGTAGGAACTCCTGCTGTCAGGAATGCCAGAGATCGATGTGCAGGACTGGTGCAGGAACACTGAGTACACCAGTGGTTACGACCCTCAGGAGCCAGTCATTCAGGTGGGCTCTTCTTCCATCAGCCTGACACCAACAGTCTTTGACTCCATTCATCCTGCTTTTCTAGTGGTGCTGATCTGTAGCAGGCATGTCATCCAAACATCACACATAGGTTGACACCTTGTTGGATCAGTTTTTAGATTTCCCCCATCAGTGACATGTAGGAACTTATATTTGTGAAGCTTGTTTCCCCAACCAGTCTTCTCTTCCTTCCTTCCTTCCTTCCTTCCTTCCTTCCTTCCTTCCTTCCTTCCTTCCTTCCTTCCTTCCTTCCTTCCTTCAGCTGTGTGTGTGTGTGTGTTGTCTTAATGTCTTCCATTTTCAGTGTGGATTACGTGTGCACAGTAACGGCAGGTAAAACATCCGACCTCCTCTTTTCTTCTCGTGAGGTCGAGAGCCAGATGTGCCCACACGTTGGATGTCTTACAACAAATATGTGACATTGCCATGACAGCGCTTTACACACAGTTTTTTTTTTAATTCATCAAGCTTCATTTCATTTGAAAATCTAAAACGGTACCAGAACCTGGATTGAACCCAGGCAGGTGCGTCTTAAAACAGCAGTTAATCCTCCTCCTACTGGCTTTCATTTACTGTTGTCTGAAGTCAACGTTTATGTCAGCTCAGTTTCTTCTGGCATGGCGACATCATTTAATGTTTAAAATAATGTTATTTTCTGGTGAAGAAGAGACCGAAGAAAAATAGTTCAGATTGGCCGGTGACCATTGGTGCATGTCTCCTTAGTAGGAACCCCTGTAGAAGGACAGTCTCTTGGAACTTTTCCAGTGGGTGCTATCAAGGTCCGTCTCTGCAGTGGAGACACAACAGAGAGAAGTCCCGCCTCCTAAATGAATAAGTAATGTGTTTCTCTTCTTGCTGCTGTTGTGTTGCAGTGGTTCTGGGAGGTGGTGAGGACTCTGACCCAGGAGGAGCGAGTCCTGCTGCTTCAGTTTGTCACTGGCAGGTGTGTGTGCTGTATTTCTGCAGATGTTCTATAGACTATCAGTAACTATAGGTGTCAACTGAAACATCTCTCCTTCAGCTCCAGGGTTCCTCACGGTGGTTTCGCCTACCTGATGGGTGGCAGCGGTTTACAGAAGTTCACCATTGCTGCAGTGCCATACACCTCCAACTTACTGCCTACCTCCAGTACCTGGTAATCACTACGTCTCTTTCTCCTCACCTGTACTTCAGTGCAGTGCTGTAGTGCTGCACCCTCCAGTCTGTTTTGAAATGTTAGTTTTTCTATGTAGGTCTTGACCACCAGTACTGAGAACATACATTCTAACATATCTGTCTTTTAAGTTCTGGTACTGCTTGTTTTCCATCTACCAACCAAGTATCCTACTGAACTAGACTATCTGTTCTAGAGAACAAAATGAAAAGCATTTCTAATAATAAGTTGTTTTTCCTCTCTCTCTCAGTTTTTAATCACAGTTTTAGATAATTATACATTTAGGCAAGTTTGCATAAAAATGCCTCAATTAGCATTTGTGAGGGAACATGAATTAAAATGAGCAGATAGTATGATGTGATTAGACTGCAGCATGGTTTGTTTCCTGTTTGTGTCACATTTCAAACTTTTCTAAATCAAATGATAACAGACGAGGGTCCCACACTTATTGCCTCCTGTCTTCTGTAATAAATAGAACGCAGTGTGGTGGAAATGACTCAGCAGTAGAACCACAGTATGAAGACGCTCTGTAGACACATCATTCCTTCCTTCCTTCCTTCCTTCCTTCCTTCCTTCCTTCCTTCCTTCCTTCCTTCCTTCCTTCCTTCCTTCCTTCCTTCCTTCCTTCCTTCCTTCCTTCCTTCCTTCCTTCCTTCCTTCCTTCCTTCATCTCTGTGTGTGTGTGTGTGTATGTGTGTGTGTGTGTGGCCTTGAACTAAAAAGAGTTTGTGCTGTGTGTGGTGGGTGATGTCAGAGCTGTAGGTTGAGTGTTTAGAGGAAAAGACAAAACCTGACAGTAACATCCTAAACAAGTGCACATACACATGCAGCAGCGTGCAGTGTAGATGACAGATGACACAGCACTAGAGGGCAGTGTGTTTCTTTCCTGCTGTTGACTGTGGGTGGTGGCATTATTGTACTCTTGATGGCACAGTTTGAAAACAAGCAGCTTTCTACATGGAGGAATGTGCAACAGGTAATTCATATCTCTGCAGGGCTCTGCTTTTTGGACAGGCGTGGTATGAGACACCGTCAGCTGGATACGAGTCGCTGTGACCTCAGCGCTCCACCGTTTTCACCACGTCCTCTTTATGGTTTTTTCTTCTTTTCTCCTCTCCCACAGCATCAACATGCTGAAACTCCCAGAGTACCCCAGCCAGGAGGTCCTGAGAGACCGGTTACTGGTGGCGCTGCATTGTGGGAGCTACGGGTACACAATGGCATAAACATCATATAACACCCCCCCACCACCACAACCACCATTACCACCCCAACCCCCTCCTCCTTCCACTGCTGGGAGGGCCTGCACACTCATGCTACACCTCCCTCTTCCTTTTGCTGGACAAAAAAAAGGGAAATCAAGATTGTTATGAAAAAGCTGCTGGAGAGACTCACAGAGGCTCCAACAACTCAGACCTGTGCCACTTTTTTTTTTTTATGACTGAAGCTGGTATCTGGTGATTTTCATTCATTTAAGAAAAACATTTTTTATACCATAACCCCCCCCCCACACACACACACACACACACACACACGCTTAAAATCACAGGATACTGTATGTTAAATATCAACCATGTTTAAAGAGTAGAAGTAGAAAAGTGATTCAGATGTTTGTCTAAATTTAACCCTTAAACAGGCAACGTGAACCAGGAGATATTTACATGTTTCATACCTTAACAGGGGCAGCGTATCATGGTGGAGACAATATTTTTTTAAATTGTTTACTTAGGGGCAAATGAGATCATTAGTAACATCAAAGTAAATAAAAAGATTCTCATTGTCTTTTTAAGGGTTAAGATTTATATATGTTTAATTAGCTGTTTCAGTCTTTTCTGTATCCATCCCTCTAGCAGAGCTTCTGCTTGTCTTTGGGCCAGTTTACATTAAAACTCCTATTTATTATTATTATTATTATTATTATTATTGCTAAGTATCAAAATACAAGTGCCAATGGCATACCTGACTTTTTGATGTTTAACTAAAACACGCCACATGTCTGTACGGCACTGATGTTTAATACGTGTGTATGTGACACCTGAACATCCTGGTATGGTAAGTGAAGTCTCAGTCATGTTGAAAAAGGGACAAAACTGACCCGTTGGCACAAAGCTGGAGGAAGTGTGTAAAAATACGTTAGCATGCTGGAACATTTACATTACGAAACAGAATACTAAAGCTGCAGCTAATGATTAGCATCATTCTCATTAGAGCTTTTTTAAAAAAAAAAAAAAAAAGAATCATAGTTTAAAGCACACATCATAAGTTCAAGCTTATTTTGTCCAACTTAGCTGTTAAAAAAACAAATAAACAATCAGAGAAAAGCAGAACATCCTCACAGTGGAGGAAGTGGAAGCAGACAATGACTCATGACTTAGTGTTTTGGCACACAGGAGGGAATGAAATGCTTAGAATCCAAGAAATCAGGAAATATTTAATCACACAAACTTAATGTAATAAATATGTGACAAAACATTTGGAGCCAATGTAAAATACTAAAATACTTCACAGTATCAGTGTGACAGCAGCCAGACAGTCTCAAAGATGACACTCTGTGTCCTCATATCTAAACTCTAATGTGTCTGCAGCTACTGCTTCAATTATTTCCATATTTGGACATTCCAGCCTCTGAGTGGGCGTTTCCCTTTGACACTGACTGAGTGACAGTCGGTCTATATAGCATTAGCAATCAGACATAACACATTTACACTGTCCCTTTACTTACTTTAATATGAGGAAGGATCCATCATGCTGTTCAGTCAGTACCAGGACAGAGAAGCTGCTTTACTGATGTGTAACGTCATGTAGCACTGTTAAGTTCATGCCGATTCCCAACACACATCACTGTGCTCTTCTTTATACTGAGTGTCTCATGGGTCCAGATGATTGACTGTATATATCTCTGTATAGTCCATAGACTATATCTATATACAGTACACCCAGCCAGCATGTCCATATGGGCCCATAAGATATGGGGCGCAAGTGGGTTTGTCCAGAGTTTCCATGGTAACTGGCTCTATAACCTGGGTGAGACCCATATGTTAGCCCATATGAGGTCTAAGTGGGATCAGAATGGAGCTTAAATAGAGCCTATTTAGAGAGAGCACATGGCCTTCACATGTGGGCCCATGTTACTGAAACCATGTGGGACCCCCATAATGTGCCCAGTTGAATCCCATGTCCACTCAGTACCCACATAGCCCACATGTAACCCATGTGGGGCTCACATGGACATGCTGCTGGGTACATATCTTTATATACAGTCAGTGGTCCAGATGTGCTGATGTCAAATCCAGACCAAACACATCTCATCACACTCCGTATGCTAGTCCATCATGTCTTATTTTGTTACTTTATGATATGTTTTTATTTTGTTTTTTTATAAACTTGACTCATAATATTCACATTCTAAACATTATGATATAAAATGACACAGAAGATGAAACAAAAGTAACGAAAGCAAAATGAAGAACACTGAGTAAATGAGTGAAAGGAAAAACAAAAAAAGTTGGTGCTGTTATCACTACAACATCATGATTTCACTTTACATATCTTCTTTTGTGGTAATTAAAAATTTGACCAATTCAAAATGTTTAATATATGTCGGATGTTTCCAGCTGTGGTGGAACATGTGTGCCAGAGGAAAGAAAGTGTGTGTTCCAACGTGTAGTTAAATGTGTAGGTGTTGGACATACACACAGTCAGGCTGTTTTCTTCATGTGTCTCAAAGCTGCCTGAACATATTGGACCATCCCTGGAGCATTAACGGCATGTCCTGTAGTTTACTCTGTGAAAACTCGTTGTCATTTTTCGAAGTGCGTATTGTTGCTGTCATCATGTAGCTGTGCTTCTGCGTCTGTAGTCATAAATAACAATCTTCTTTAGTGGCATCCGGTTTGTATTTCTCTGTTTTGTGATTTTGTTTTTTTTTTTTCCCTCGGAGGAGCAATATGAGGTATCTACATGACAAATGTTTGGCTTGCTGTGCCAAAAAAAAAGTAAAAGCTGGAATCCTTTTTAAAAACCTTTTTGTATTTTTGCCTACACAAGCATATTTTTATTCAAAAAGGGACAGGGACTGTGTCATGAATGTATCACAGAAACAGCTACCTTGGGTTTCTTTCTTTCCATTTGTAAAGGAGTGTACATACTTCATATTATCTATCAGTATTGTTTTGAATGCCTCGCCTGGAATGCTTTTTGTAAACAGATGTTAATGTTTATTGAAAACAGAGCCTTTATACATATTTCTGTAAATGTCATATGTATCAAATGATGTATTTTACCATAAATACCACATGTTGTGCTTTGAGATTTTATCCAATAAATCTTGTTTTGACAATCCAAGTTTGTTTTTCCAGTGAGCTGCTGAGGAAAACATGGGAGCTAAAAACAAGAGGCATTCAGAGTGAGGAGAGGGTGCAAGCAGCTCAAGTGTGTGTGTGTGTGTGTGTGTGTGTGTGTGTGTGTGTGTGTGTGTGTGTGTGTGTGTGTGTGTGTGTGTGTGTGTGTTACCTAATTGGGACCTGTTCCAGTATAAACACTGAGCTTGGGGGGGCCGGTGAAGCCTGGTCTTAATGTGGCAAAAACATCATTTCACAGGTCCTGGGTAAGGTTAGGTCTGCACTAGGCTGTCCACAAGGAATGGACTGTACCAGAAAGGATAGCTGCACTAACTTGTGTGTGTGAGTGGGGGTGTGGGTGTGTTACTTGCTATTTCAGGGACAAATTTCAGACTAGGCTAAAGACTACTTAACTGGCAACTGATCTCCAATAAAGAACAAAAGCTATGTCCCAAATGGGTAAAAAATGGAATATACTTGTTGTCCCACGTTATGTCTTTTAAAAGGTGGTCACCATCTATGGAGAAAAAGGCTGTTTGAACAGCAGGTTGTTCAAACAGCCTTTTCGAGTATTGGGTCATCGTGGTAGCAGTGATCACTAATGAGGGTCATGCTGTGCTTGGTGTGTATATAAAGCAGCACATCTGAAAAGTTCCTCAGAGACAGAACACAGGAGACACATTTTCAGAACTTTGACATTGTGGACATTTTTAAGGATGTCCCAAAACCTTTTTCCACCACTGCATATATATGGATATGTTTAATTCACTGGCATCAGAGTACTGTATTGGGCTTGTTCTATATGCTGGACAAATACTTGAAGCCTTGAATGTAGAGGTGCTCGTTGTAGTTTCAGTTAGGATCTCCAGGAGATGAATGTGACTCTAATGTAAAGTCCTCAAAAGTGACCTAAGACAACTTCTGTGTGTATGTGTGTGTGTGTGTGTGTGTGTGTGTGTGGCCACAGCGTGAGCACTGTGTCGGGTCACCAGTTCAGAGCAGCAGGTCTACTGCTGCTAAATGGCCCCTAACCAGCATTCATCGAGTCCAACATCTGCTGCAGCTCTGTCCTAACAGCAGATGTTGGACTCGATGAATGCTGGTTAGGGGCCATTTAGCAGCATTCATCGAGTCCAACATCTGCTGCAGCTCTGTCCTAACAGCACATTACACTGGCTGTAACCCCTGCCTCTCCTCACCATCACCATCCTCATCATCACACTGCTGTGGCTTTGAGACGCCTCATCCTGACATCCTGACACCAAACACCAAACATCAACCACATCATCAACGTCTACTAAGAATATTATTAAGTATTTATTTTGGAATTCTTAACAGGAAATTAAATAAATATTAGTATTATTTATGTATTTAAAATAAGGTTTACAAATGTAGGAAAACTGAAACAACACTGTTCACATTGTTCATATTCTGACTCATTATTACTCTACACCAATTCACATTCATAAATTCCCCATCAGTCATTAATAAATGTTTGGTTAAGATAACACACACAGTCTATTCTAATTATTTATGGAGGAAAAGACATATGGTGTATGATGGCTATGACATGTTTCACTGGTATTTTAAATTGTGTAGCCTACATTTGCATACATAAAATATGTATCAGCTGCACAAAAATTAAAAAAAAGGCTAATTTTACTTCCATTTTTGTAAACTATATGTCACATTAAAAAAAGACCTGTTAAAATATATGTGTATATTATCCTGTATGGTTCTTTAATCATGGTACCTGTTTAATCTGGACTTTATTCTGAGCTTCGTTGTGTGTGCATGTTTTCAAAAAAAAAAAGAAACTATAAGAACAATAACCTCATATTATTAGAATTAGAAGTTGTAAACATTATAAAACTGCAGATTTAAAGGACCACTAATTAAACATGGTGCCTTCTACAGTGTACCTGGTAGAAAATGCCTCATTTTAATAGAGATGAGGAGTGTCAGGGTCATATACAGTAGTACTATTTACTAATGTTACAGTAATGGCTACAGGGACTGCACTGATACCTCCTAAGGACACTTTAGCAGGATGAAAGCAGAAGCATACCAACCTTCAAGGCTAGTATTGTTTTCCAGGAACTAATGAAGACATTTATAAAGCAGACTCTGGCATAGTTCGCCCAACTATAAAACAGAATATGTGAATGTGATAGTTTTCAGGTAACAACAGTATTGTGAATTCCAGTCTGAATTTAATGGAAGAAAATTCAAAATATGAGGAAAATTGCCCCCACCTCACCCAAAATAAAGTCTCCCTGGAGCCTCATTTAAAGACAACACTGAGCTCTTTGAAAACCATTAAGTTTTTTTTTTTAATGGGCGGTAAGGTCATTCTACAGCCTATCTGCCTCAAAGCAGTCGAGTAAAAAAATCACTGATGTATAATTGTTTGGAATCAAATCTGTTCATATTATCAGACTTCAAATGTTGGACCAACGTGATGATGGACACAGAAAAATAAGTCTGTTCTACTGGCAAACCCCAGTCCACTGTATCTGTCTAAACCACAGTACCTGGTCCCCATGGCAACTCTTCCTCCTCACCAATAATGGACTGCACTCTACTTTAAACACAGGATGCTTGCCATGGCAACAACTTCCTCACAACATTAGTCTGGTATTGCCATGGTCACAGCTTTTCAAGTGCTACCTGTTTCCTGCTGGCAGCTCTGAAAAAAAGAGACAAACACACCAGTCAGGTTTCACTGAGGTCTGACTCTGATCTTTACATCAGCTCATAGTATGTTACACTTCAATGCTATACACACTTTTTCTACTGTGTTATCTATCAGTCTATCATCTGATGTACAGGACACAGTAAACACATTACACAGTAAATGTATTGTAAGGTTTATGATAAGAGTTAAGTGGTTGGTAATGTGATTAGATGGACCACCAAGCAGGTGTTTATTTTTAAGAATAAAATAATATATGATTGACAGGTGAGGTCCACCCACATTGACAGGTAGCTCACCATTATTATCATATTTTAACCCTAAGAATTTTTGTCTGTTCTCAAAATGCCACTGCCCATAGTAAACATCAACTGGCCCTTTAACAACGTGCACCCTGAAGTATGGCGGCGTATGAAACAAAATGGCGCGAACTCACAGCAGAGACCCGGCTACTCACACCGAGAAAAAAGTCCGTCCGTTTTAGTTCCGAATCGTAACAATCCGCGTTTTATTAGGCTGTCAATAGCACCATTTTGGATTTTACCCGAGCCTGCCGCCGTTATACCGCACACGGTGTTATGTTTCAGTTGGTTCCCTTACTGATATGTGTCTTCCTCCTGGTGACATTGTGTTTCTACGCCCGCAGTTGGAGTTGAGGTATGTTTACATTGGTGGTTGTCTGGTGTTAATGTATGCTTGGGTTAAGGTAAAGCACTTTAGTAAATGACTGGTTTTGTTGTGGTGTTGTGGAGAAGTGGCACATATCGCCAGGAGAACAGAATTTGTCGTAACACCTGTCGTCTCTTCCAGGAGCTAGCTGGACTCGTCGGAAAATCATGACTCCAGAAACAAAGATTCCGCCAAAAGACAAGAGGTACCGACACACTTTTGTGGAACTGACTTTAAGACAGTAAATAGTGACTTTGACTTATTTGACAGAGAAATTGACTCTGGGTTGCATAAAAGGGCGCCGCTGGTTGTTTGAGTGGACATGGATGGATATGGCTGTGTTTGGTGTGTACTGTGGGTTTATGGATTGATTGCGCTTTGACTGTGACTGGCACACCACTCAGCAGCCACTGACTACTGCAAATATTTGTGTATTGATATGAAACCCTATCTGCTTTTAAAATGTTTGCTTCCCATCAGTTGCATGTTTATTTAGGTAGCACGTTGTATTAACACTGTGTAGTAGTGTTGGTGTAAGTCACTTAGATTAATTTGAACTGTAAAAATACTTACTTCCTAATGATGGCATCAATTATCAATAATGAACTAACTTGCTGTATTGCACAACATCAAGCCTCCATCACTACACTTTGTATTGTTACACTGGCTGCAGGAAACACAATCACTCTCTCAGAACTGCAGACAGTCCACTTCTTCTTCATCAGAGGTTACCTGGACGTGTTGAATGAGCTCAGCCTTGACAGATGAGTCGTGGTCTACATTTCTCTTGTTGTTTTTTATTGCAGTAGTCAGAGAACAGGTGTGTGACTCTTCCTGGTTGTATTCTCTGCTGCTCTCTCGGCATGAGCTTCAAACCTCAGCCAAGGCAGGGTGTGAAGAAGTTTGACAAATTCATTTATTTTATTTATTTATATATATTTTTTCATAATAGCAGCTTTCAAAACAATGTTTAAAAATGCTTTAACAAAAAAAAAAAAAAAATCAAATTTTCAAATAAAACAAAACTGATAATTACGAGAGGAAAGTAGAGGATAATGGAAAAAAAAGGGGATCATGAAAATAAAGAGAAATGAAATATGTAAATATATACATGCACAGTAATGATAAACAACCAACATCAAATAAAAGCCAATCTGTAAAAATAAGTTTTAAGAAGTGATTTAAAAGAAGTTAGTGTGGCAGGTCGTTCCAAAGCTGGGGGGGGGGTCCTGATGGCAAAAGCGTGGTCACCTCTAGATTTCAATCTCGACTTTGGAACAACCAGAAGGATTGTCAGTTAGAATACTGTGACATAAAGACTGCTGCCATGGCGATGAAGTTAATGAATCAGTGCCTAACTAAGATGGTGTTTATGATGGTGATGCATACTGGGATGATAAGCTGTACGTCTGTCTATCATTATCTCTTTTACCTCATTCTGGACTTCATCTGGTGTAGGGACATCTTTTCTAGCTTCAAGGTAGAATTATGTTTTTTTTTTTTTTTGGAAGACTAAGACTTTGTGATGTTGAGGAAGGGCTCTGTTTGACTTTGAGGGAATTCCCAAAGCATTCCTTTTTAAATGTTTTTTTTGTGTATGTGATATATATAACAGAATAAAATAAAACTTTATTATATTGGGCTCACCAAACAACAACATAAAAGCAGACATGCACTATAAAATGGTCCATTACACATTAAAAACAGTTCATATGTGTAGCTTGTTATCAGTCACCAGGATGCTGCAGCATTTTGAATGAAGGCTCTCTTTAAAGCATTTTTGTCTTCTGCAAAAAGGCTCCAGTAGATTCTATACAGTCATATGACATATGATTATAGCTGATATATTGAAGTCCAGAAATTGTTGATTCAGTGTGTGAAGAACATTGGACCATTTGTCACTGGTGACAGGTAACACCTAGAGCAGTTTATTTTCCTTTCAGATAAAAGTGGATATCATTGCATCAAGTGTTAAAAAAAGACTTGGGTTATTTTGATTGGGTGTGTACAACAGGTCAGATTTAGTTTCATCTTGTTTGGTCTGATCAATTAAAGGATTAAAATGAAACAGTGCTTTGAAAGTATGCTTAATGTGCACCCTATAGTAGGTGGAACACATTGACTCTGCTTTCAATGGGAAGTGGGTGTAATTAATAGATTGTAGGGCAGGGGACTCAGGGTAATCATGTCGGTTTCAGTACTCAGTAAAGTATAGGACTCCTGAGGTACCTTGGTCACAGAGTGGGTTTGGCAAACATGTACTTCCCTAGCATTCAGATGTTACGCTGAGACCGCCTTCCTTCCAGGTCTTCAGTTTTCTGGTAGAGCTCAGATACTTCTTCCTTTAGCGGTAGTCCAGAGTTCACTGTTGTGTCAATTAGTGCACTTGTAGCATCTTCACTTCCACACAAAAAGCCCTGTTTCCACCATGCAGTATGGGACGAGATGGAACAGTACGCTTATTCTGGCGCTTCTACCGTACTGGTCCCATATCTGTTACCATTTTAGTAACCCTTTTGGTTGTGGTACCTAGCACACAGATCAGTTCCTTTTTAGGGAGGAGCCAAAGCACTGCGAGCTGATGATTGGCTGAGCACAAGCATCATCAAGCAGTGCAACAACTAGCACAGCGAACACAACCGCGTCATTTTAAAAATAAAAAAAACACATCTGTGAGGAGGCTGCTGATTATTTACTACAGAGCACAATGTCTGCTAACAACAGAGCGGAGAGCTGAACAGGTACAGGCTCTGCTCTTGTGTTAGCAGTGAGAGGCTGTGCAGCAGCAGCTCAGCGCCACTCGACACACACTCCACCTACTCCTGAAAGGCTCTACTTCCTAGTGGAAATGCAAACTGATGCGAACCGTACCTGTACCGTACCGATAGTGGAATGATCTCTGCAAACATCTTTTAGTGAATTGTTAGAAGGGTTAGGGTTAGGATCAAAATAAGCATGACTTACAGAACCACAGTGGTCACATTTATGGAAACAAAAACAGAATTTTCCTTTTTTTTTTTAAATGAACCTAAATTCATTTAGCTAACTTTGATTAACTGTGAATATAATTTAGTTTTGAATATTTAAGCAGTGTATATGAGTCAGTGTACAGTGTTCAATTAGTGAAAGCAGTATTTTATTTTGTAAAAATCTCATAATGTACAATAAATGTGAACAAAAATGCACTAGTGCGATGCAATAACGTTTTTAAAGATTCAAGATTAAAAAAAACTTTATTGTCCAACATGTTGC
>JANJYP010109994.1:0-13043 GCA_024605115.1 Rastrelliger brachysoma | reverse complement strand
ACAAAAGTACATTTGATAACCTGTTGGTAAGAAGAACATCTACATCCTTTCTACACACTTAGCAACTTCAGTGTTCAGTAGATAAAAAACTACAAGTGTAAATGCAACCAATATGCATTCCAGACCACTTCTATTTGAGTGCTAACACACACTCCAGCAAGATGTTTATAAGGTGTAAATGCATCTGTCAATCAAAACTGATACACACATTTCACTCCTCTTAACTATTTGTCTTGCCATTGTGATGATTGCGCCACTGAAATATCTGGACCGTTAAATTGACTTTNCAGCAAGATGTTTATAAGGTGTAAATGCATCTGTCAATCAAAACTGATACACACATTTCACTCCTCTTAACTATTTGTCTTGCCATTGTGATGATTGTGCCACTGAAATATCTGGACCGTTAAATTGACTTCGTGGGGAAGACATGGAAAACTGCTAAATTTTGTTGAGGAAGAAACGTTATAGAAATAGTATGAAAATATGACAAGCCTTTATCTCTATGTAAAGTCTATGAGCTGAGCTGGAGCAAGTGGGTGACACCAGTGAAAGAAACACTACTGTTGACTCACTTGAGCAACACAGGAGCTAGGATCTTTTACGACTCATGTACTAAGTGAGAAATGTTCATTAAGTTGAAAAAGTGCCATTTATTAAGTCAAGATTTCAGTTTCTATTTTTTACCCTTATCCATGATAAGTTCCAGTTAGCTAGTTGTTAGCAAGCAAGCCCCCTAGCATAGCTTTTAATAGCATGTTAGCATGTTATTCGGAAACAATAGTCAAAATAATCTCTTTTTCTTCTGGTGCTTTTGGTGTTTATGCCACTTTTTCTCATTGAGTTTTGTTAGTTTACAGTTGTAGCGTGTCATAGCCTAAGTAAATTTACGTGTAGTGTGGGTGTATAAACAAATACAGTTATAATAGATTCTTCTTATCTGACTATTGGAGACACAGATGTGGCTAATTCAAAGTATAAGTTGTACGTGTATCTAAAACTCCTCCTGTTGTCTTTCTGTCAAGCATTTAACTTTTGTCTTCTCGGGTCAAAACTGACCCTTTGGTTTGACTGTTTATGAAGTATAAGTTATGAATTATCACCTAAGTCTGTGTGAGACCTTTTTAGGCAGCTTCATTCATTCAATTATGATCAATAGGCCTTATTCAAATTTTACTCCTGGGTCAAAACTGACCCAAAAGACAACAGAAGGAATAAATAACCTCTAAATCATAGTAAATAAAAGGTGTATGGTTTTCGTTATTGCACCAACATTGGTGTTGCCTGATTTAAAACAACATAGTACAAAAAGACTTTTAGAGATTTAGAACACAATTTGGCAAAAAAGAGGTACAAGGAATGTTGTTGAATAATGTAAATGAAAGCTCCTCTCTAGTACCAGTCTGCATTACTCAAACTGGCTGTTAAGTGCCCTCAGAGATTTTCTTTTTCAGAGTAAATGAGTAAAGGAACTGCCAAGACACAAGCATTTCTCTTTGAAAGCAGAAAGCGCTGTTTGGAGGGGTAGAGTCGCCGTGCTGTGCTGCTGCTGCTGCTGGTGGTGGCGTTTTGTCTAAAGGCCAGAGCAGTGCTGTCGCTGTAATCACATCTCTGCCTTAAGAACTAAATTATTTACAGATTCTGGTACAGATTCATGGAAACAGCTTCTGCAATTATTTTATAAATATTTTAAGAGCGGTCTGTATCATATTGGCAGCCGGAGAAGTATAACTGAGCCGATACGTTGCTTTTTCTTGCTGAGATTCGAGATAGCAGTTGTCTCATTAGTGGGAGGAATAGCTGACCTTCATCATCAGCACGACCGTGTTGAGGGCGATCAAAGTCATGATGGCGTACTCGAACGGAGGGGATACGACAAATTTCCACATCTTGTACTGGAAGGACTGCTTGTTCTGCGGCATGTATCTGGTCAGCGGTTTGGCGTTGATGGCGAAGTCAATGCAAGCCCTCTGTTTGAAGAAAAGACAAAACAAAAACAAGATTGTGCCCGAAACCTTTCTGATGGAAGAAATTCACACCTTTCATCATAGAAGAAAGCGGCGGAAATCAAATTTAGAAAAACATGAAAGACAGCTGGTTCGCCTCACAAGGGCTTTCTAAGCACTCTCATAATATCAAAAGATGAGACTATACTGTAAATCAAAGTCCTCTGATCACTAGCCAATACTTTACAAAACACAGCATGAATTTAACAAAGTCCCTGTGAAGTGGAAGATGAACAGAGTGCAGAAAACAAACCCCACTGCTTATTTTTTCTGTGCTTTGTTGTGTTTGAGGGAATTGTAAATCAAGTTAGATAGTTAGACATCATTTGCCTGAAGTGATTTTTAGAAGTGGCTCAGCATGGATTCATATTTCTAATGAAGAAAACATTTGTGAAGCAAGAGACAAACATTTTCAGAGAGTAGGGCTTCTGCAGAAATAATCAGTGTGTGATCTTGCAGTATGTAAGAGAAGAGGGGAGGGGGGGTCATTATTTACACAGAAAAACAAGAAACCGCATCATTTTCTACTCATCCCACCTCATTCTTCTCCAGGCTACACTCAGACATGGCCTTGTCTCCCTGCTCCTGGAAGGTGATGATGATCAAAGCCACAAATATGTTCACGAAGAAGAAAGGGAACACCACAAAGTACACCACGTAGAAGATCGAGGTCTCCATGCGGAAACCTGGGCTGGGACCCTGGTCCTCGTAGGTGGCGTCCACAGAGTGCTTCAAGACCCTGAAAAGGATTGATGTGACTGGTGATTCATGCACAACGAACTGTGTAGAAATAAATGCCAAGCTGTAAAGCACTGAGTAATGCCTTGCAGGATTTCTTATATTTACTCAGCTCCTTCCTTGCTGCCTTCCCAGAGTTGATGTGTTCCTCACCTTCGTCCAACTTGTCATACTCTTTAACAAATTTCCATACATTTCCCCTCAAAAGGCCCCTTTCTTGTTTTTACATCAATGAATTTCAGAGTTTCTACAACCTCACATGGAAATGCTGGATATTATATCCATTTTAATATATTGTATTCATAAAAGAATGAATGAGTCAAGACACAGTCCAGTGGCAGTGCACTCCTGGGCCAAGTTCCAATGGCCTTACAGACTCGCTGATTTTCCAGTTGTGAAATCTTGAGGACTCGCTGACAGACTTTCAGAGTATTGCCTGCACTACCGAATTTAAATCAAGTATCTATTCCGCTTATCAAATTGGAATCCTTTTGAATGCCTTATTGAATCTTATTACATTTACTTTTCAAAATTTGTTAGTAAGTAAAAGATAATGAAGTCATAAAATATATATTTATGCTGACGATATGCTTCTGTATATGGAGTAGGCTCCTGCTTCGTTCTCTCATGTTCTACGTACTGTATATTGTCTTAAGTTTAGTTTAATATATATTTTTAAGATTATGAGTTATGAATAACAAAATAAAATTATGATTGTCATGATACATTGGCTTCTAAACAAATCAAACAGCATTGATAATATAATACAATGAAGAGGATACATTGTGTGTGATTTTTAATTTGCCTTTGTAATTTTCATTTGCCCAGGTAACATTCCAAATTCCCACTTCCCCACTCTTGCACTAATGCTAATTATAAGGTGATATCAGTGCTTTGGGCTGTTGCTGCATTCAGATCATGTGGGAATTTCTGAAGTTACTTGTTTCCAATTTGTAAATAGTGTTCATGTCATTATCCAAGTCATAAGGCTGGGATCTAATTTTCTGGAAGCTCCAATATAACCACCTTGATACCCAATAATGCCATATTAGATCCAAACCAAAGCAGAGCACTAAACATACCGCTTAGATTAAACTCTCAACAAGTTTTTGGTGTATACTAATTAACAAATAAGCACTTTCCATTTAATAAGAATCCCTGGCTCTACAAGTTAAAGATTTGTAACATTTTGTCACTATGGGTGTGCAGAAGGTGGCGTATTATAGGTGTAATTTCTTAGGTATCGCAAACCAGAAACAGGCTATACTGTGTATCTAAATTTAAAATGTAGCTGTGAGTCTCTTCTGTTGTGCTCAACGTGTTATTGAGCTGTTATTTTTTGTTTAGGAGCATGTGATTTTAGTAGATCATGACAAACTCAGTGAGTTTAACAATTCACTTTTTTATTGTCGGATAAGTAGACCGAATTAAATGAGTAAACAGCCATCAATGGTACTTGACAGAGATGATGATGATGATGATGATGATGAATCTGGTGGTACTTTAGCTCAGGCACAAAACGGCAGACTGAATATGTCTATGCAATGAGCCTTGATTGCATCTTTAGAGATGCACAGTAATTAAGCCTCGGAGAAATCAGTTGGGTTTAATCTGAGTGCTGCTATCTACTTGCAGGTGTGCTGAGTGTATTTCAGGACAATCACTAAAGGAAATTCTAACATGCTGACAAGAACTACATGATTCACAGCTTTACAGTGGTTTACATACAAATTGTCGCCATTTTCACTGTCTGTTTTTCACTTTATCTGTTTCATATTCAGCATGCAAATCAGTGCGTCCGGCTGACAACGTTTCTTGTATAAAAAGTGCTGATGAAGGCGATATGAAGGTTGTTCTGACTTACAGTGGCCAGCCCTCTCCGGTAGAGACGGTGAATAGCGTTAGGAAGGCCCAGAGAACATTGTCATAGTGGAACTCGTACTTCCTCCACTCTCTAGGCTGAGCTTCCACATCATCCCTGTTGTAGTCCAGAAACTGACCTCTGAGCGATGAGAGGAGAGACAGGATCAGGAGAAAACAGATGTAATGAAATTTTACCCAATTGTGATTTTAACTGTCAGTAGAAAGCCGTATCTGATGAGGCAGCAACCATAATGGCTGAATGTAGATGTGGAAAAGCTTTGTGATGCAAAACAGTACAAGTCTCCATAAATTATGTGTTTTTAAGGGGTGATTTGGTGATGGTTGCATCTAGAAGTCTGGATTATGTACCTGCAGTCTTTCTCTAGACCCTTGGACTCATCAGTGCAGTAGAAAAATTTGCCCTTAAAGAGCTGCACGGCGATAACGGCGAAGATAAACATGAAGAGGATGTAGACAATAAGGATGTTGAGAACGTTCTTCAGAGAGTTTACAACACAGTCGAACACAGCCTGGAAAACACATAGAAACACATATCGGGAAATGTAAAGTGTTTATACGAAGGATTGATAATGACTATTGTTACTTCAAGAATAGCGCACTCATTATTTTCTGCTTTCATTTAAAAAAAAAAAAAAGAAATTCTACATCTGCCACTATATGGTACCTTCCTCACACCAAACAACAGACAGCTAGTGGACATAGTGGAGTCTATAATATTTTCTTCAGGACTTGGTAGAAATCAAAACATACCAAATTAATTCCAATATTGCTTTTTTTTTTTTTTTTGCAAACACATAAATCATATCAGCTTGGTGTTAATATGTCAGTGTTGTGTTTACAGCATGTTTCTACTTTGAAGTTTGTTTCGACGTTGATTTTTTTTTTTTTTTGGCCCCCAAATTGTTACAAAAAAATCAGCAAATGCAACCTGTGTATGTTTCTGACAAGCAACTTCTTGTGATTGTGTTCTTTTCAATAAAGTAAAACAAAACCTTTTATGTTGGAGGTAATAGCGAACGACTGGATGAACAAAGTCTCCTACCAACAGCGAATGTTGGATTCTGTTGTCATGACTGTAATCTTTCCCTAAACCTAACAAAGTCTTAGTTGTCTGATCCTACTTAACCTACTTAATCATAAAGGTATCAGACAAGAAAATACTTGAATCATATTGCAATGGTTTTGCCCATATGGTCATATATGGAATCAGAAAACACTCATTTGAATTTTTTTAGAAGGCAAAATATATTTTGGTATTTAAGTTATTACTAGACATTACTAGTCAAAACATATTTACATACCTGAGCTAAATTGAAAAGAACACACACCATGTAACATTTCTGTGAAATAATATGTTTATGTCTTTATGTCATGAAACAGAACCATTGTTTCAACAGCATTTATCAAGCTATTATATTTCAACGTGTAATTAGTACCTGTCTCCTGTTGAAATATAGCCCTTTAAATGCTGCTGAAACATTGGCCATGACTAGTGTGTGAAGCGAGATGTCTAGACGTATTCTGACCTTCAGTAACTACCTATCAGTATTTGCTGGGTATACTGTATGAACACACACGTTATGCATAATGTGTCTACCTGTCAGTCACCTTCTCTGTCCAGCTATTTTCCTCTGTCAGCTTGTGCTGTGATCTCTATGTGAGACGAAGTGCTTTGTCTATCTATCCTGACATGTCTGCAATCTAACCAATGAATACACTGCTGCATGGGTGATTGCAATCGAGGCTTTTGTCTCTAGACTGAGGACAGAGTATATTTCCCTCCTCCTCAAACAGCCTGTCCATCAAACCGCCCTGTCCGAGTATACGAGAGGAGTTGTGGACGCACGTCACTCTGCCAGCCCTGATCTGTCTCAATCATCACACTTCTATTACTCCAATCAGATCTTTCATCTTTTGTCAGATCCATTACTTTTGGCTGATCAGCTGCCTTCACTCACCAGAGGGAAGCTGTCAAACAGTTGAAGGTCTTGGCACGCCAACAGTATCCTTTTGATAATACAAATTCTTCACTCCATACAGCTTTGCTCTATGAATTAAAAATCATGCTGCCATAGTATTTTGAAACATACTATAATAATAACGCATATAAAATTCTCTTCATTATGAATTTTTTTTTGTGAAATTCAGAGCAGTCACATTTATTTGTCCATCCTCAGTTCTGCTGATATTACCAGCCCACAATTACATTCAAATTTAAATATTTAAGATTTGTAATACAGTACATTCAACTGGGTAGCAACTTCCAAAATTATTGAATATATCAAGAACAGTCACAAATATCATGAAAAACTAATCCAAATACAGATAACTTTTGGTAACAAAGTGGAGCAAGCTGACACAATACATCACATACATATCATTTTAAATGGGGGTTGACTGCTGCGGTAATTGGCAGCCAGCCTGATAGGACGTATCTTTGAAGTAGCAACTGAAAAGTTGTTCCTTCACTGAGCTGTAGACAGAATTCTTCTTGGATTCTAATGGTGACCCAGTTTCATAGCAAAGAAAATATTCAGTTGAAAATATTTTCAGTATTAGTTTGATTTGCCGATGTGTAAGCTAACATGCATGTTTAGCCCCTTTCACACATGAACTCAAGCTCGGGTATTAAACTGAAATCAAACGGGTGGCTTCATGTGTGAACGCAAAACCCGGTAATTTTTTACACGGACATGACACAGCCTACCCCCGAGTATCATGTCCGGACATTAAACGGGTGAGCATATGTCTGAATACAGGCATTTGATATCCACGCAGTGAGGGGGGCGTAATGTAGGTTAAATGCACCCTCAGCTGAACTGAACAACGTCATATTTAATTCTTAAGAGTTTATTTTATTTTATCTTGTACCATTAATAACTCCTGAAAAGCCTGAGTTTGTGTATTTGGTTAAAATGCATACCTGCAGCGTCTCCTCATGTCTTTATCTGGATACTTCGGAGCTGTATTGAATGCAGCATGAAGATGATTCATTAATGCTCATCGCCATTCATAAAACTGTTTCAGGTATGAGTACGAACAAATTTACAAACAGCTACAGCTACCCAGCTTTAGCCCGGGTATAATGTGAACGCTCTTACCCGAGCTGAGCTTGTGCTTTTAGGCTCATGTGTGAATCATCCGTGTCATGTTATACCCGTGCGTGAAGGTCCGAGTAATACCCGAGTGTCATGTCTGAAAGTGGCTTTTGTTAGCATGGCTAGCTGTTAGCCATTAGGTAATGTAACAAGTTGCAACAAGGTAAAGAGCTAACTATAAATGAAATAGAAGCTATCTAGTTATATTTCAGCAAAAATATAAATATTTTTGTACATTTGGAGAAGTTTCTATAGATTTTAGAGAATATGATATGATTCTTGTCCCTATTGACTTCTATTGTTCCTGTTGTGAAGCTATGCTAACTAATGTTGACTAATGTTAAATAATGTTCTCCACGAAGCAGCAGCTAACAAACTTTTCAGTGGTGTTGTCTAACCCCTTATATCAATGTGTATGTTTTTTGTCTTTAGAGGAATGTTCTGGAATATACAGTCTATCATTATGTCTGCATACACAAAACTACTTCAGAAAAGAAAGCAATATTTAGTCACATACTTTCTATTTGTGTGACTTCTGTCCCCTTCACAACTCAGCATTCCCCAAAAGGTCAAACAGCTCATATCTTTCATCTATAGCTACAAATTAAAGATTTATATCTGATTTGAAACACGACTGTGTTAAATCAGATATATCTATTCCTCACTATACTGTAAATCCAGTTGATGGTGTGTATGTATGTGTGTGACTGTCACAGACTACGACACCAGCTGCTCTCCAGTTTTTTGTTTTGTTTTTTTTACTCCAGAATGGGCTTGTCGGCTGACAGATGGGATTACTGTACCTTCAGCTTGGGGAGCCGTTTAATGGTCTTGAGTGGTCGCAGGACTCGGAGGACCCTCAGGGACTTAATGGTGTTTATGTCCTTGCCTTTCGTCCCTCTGTGCAGATCGAGAGTACAGTTAGTAGTCTGGGTGATGCAGTGTAACCGATAATCATGTCAACCCTTCCATGCCATCCTCCAGTAACAGGAGCTGACTGCAGTACATCAGGCATAGCGAGTACATGGAGAAATACCTGTTTATATAGTAGTCTGTTAGTAGAGTCCATGCATGTGAGTGCGTCATGTTATTCTACAGTAACGTGCTACAATATAGAAAGATGTATTTGTTTTGAGGTGAAAAATTAATTTGATCAATGATTATAGTTATAGTACATTTTATCCTTTATATCTTTCTCTTCCTCATTCAGTCTTTCTTTCATACCCATTTCTTCCTTCTCTTCTGCTGTCTTTCTTTAATGCATTCATTCTTTCTCTAATCCTGTATCTTTCTTTTTTTTTTTACTTCTTCTGCCCATCTCTTTTGTCCTCTCATGTTCCACCTACTCCTTCTTTTTTGCTTTCCTCCTACCCTTTCTCTTCCCTACCTTTTCTTTCTATAGGTCTGGCTTTATTTCTGTTTTTCTGTCATTATGCCTTCCTTTATTTCTTTTCTTCTTTGCGGGGACTGTCCAATCTTTCATCCTTCTTTTTCCATTCCCTGCTGTCTCTTTCCTTCCCTCGTATTTCTTTGTTCTTTTTTCCTTGGGTAGGTTATTTTTTTTTTTCTTTCCTTCATACTTTGCCTTTTTTAATTTATTTTTAAAATTAATTCTTCTATTGTTCTCTACTGTCTTTTTTCCTTTATTCCTTTCTTCGACTGTATTTCTCTCTCTTCCATTTCCGTCCCACATCCTTCTTTTTTCCCTCTACCTCCTTTTTCCTTTCCTTTCATCGATTATGTTTTCCTGTTTTCACACAACAGTGAAACCAAACTCCACTCCACCTCTTCGTGTGTGCATTTCACATTTTCACAGATTTGTTGTCATTAGTGTGTCGCTAAAAGACTCTCACGGATCAAACAAAGCTAGAAACGCTGTTCCTGTAGAATAACATATATATATTGTATAGTATTTAAGTAAATGAGCAAAGAATCAGCCCCTGGTTGAGGAGTCAGCTTCTTTGCAGGAACCACTGTTGTCAATCAAATGCAGATGCATTGCGTTTGGTTAACTGGTCACCGGGTGGGAGGTGGGTGTGGGGGTTTAAAAACTAGCTCTTATGCTAATAACATACAGCTGAACCATCATTCACTCTGAGACTGACATTGACCAAGGACGGTGGGAGAGGGATTTTTAATTAATTAGTCACACAAACACACAATGCGGCTGTCACTCTCGATAAGAAGTGCTCCTCATTTATTTCTTTTTGACTTTAAAAAAATTCTAAGAAGTAGAAAAACGAGAGCGTATAAATGTGTGTGTGTGCTCGTGCAGAGAGGTAATTTCATGTGTGAAGGGTGCAGGGAAGGACACAAGCACACTAGAGAAGAAAGAATCTAAAAACCCCATTAGTAGCCCCTCAAAGTCTCGCTACTCCTCACACCACGTTGTAACCACAAGAGATTTACTGACCAACCACTGTTTTCATCCTCAGAGGGCAGAAAATAATCCCACTGCAAAAATAACTCCATATTTACCCAAACTAACAATGATAAAACAATGCCTTCAGGCCAATAACATACATAATAAAAAATCATGCTGCCTTTATCTAGTGACATCTGCTTATCGTCATATAAATGAGAGTTCAGTAACCCTTTAATTTACAGCTAAACTCACTTAGTTTGCTTTCAGTTAGGATACAATACTAGGTTTGTCTAATTAATTTGTAATGTAAGCTACATAAAAGTCGAAACATATACGAATTAAAGCGTCCAAACGCAACTGAATGTGTCTTTACAACATTGATTTTTCTCATTTTATCCAGTTATTAAAGTAAACCTTAACAGCTCCTTCTAGCAAACACTATTTCGATTAGACTACTAAATGAAATCCAACTAAATTTCCTGCTTCATTCTCCAATAGTCAGACAAGTGAGTCTGAGTAATTGAACATGACAGCCCATTCCAGGAAAATATCGATATATCAACTTATTTCTTGGAATTATTTCAAAAAGTGACTTGTAAAATAAAGCATCATCAGGCATCTTCTCTAATCTCTTCTACCCTTTTCTCCCTTTGCTTTAAATATCGCTACACACACACACACACTCTCTCTCTCTCTCAGGCCCACTCAGATTAGTCAGGGAGGGCTGCAGACGCTCATTTAAAAAAGAAACACCTGTTTGGAAGGTGGAAATTATTTAAGGAGTAAGGGACTCAAGAGAATGGTTTTAAGCTATGACTGTTTAGCAATTACATGGTAAAAAAAACAATAATGGAGGTAAGACAGGAGAGGAGCATGGTTCCATACATTCTTTTAAAAAAAATTTTTTTTAGACTTGGGCCTTTTCCCTTCCCAATGGAAAACTCTTAAGTCCGACAAAAAAGGCATGCAAGCTCTCATGCTCGGATGATTTGGTTACCCTGGCATGCAATCTGCAAAGTCAATGCCAGCCCTCGCTATTCAAGGACCTCAACACATTGAGACGGCAACAGTCTCCCAATAGCTTTCAGAAGCGCTGTGGGCATGGAAGATGTGAGTGAGTGTGCGTGTGTGTTTGTTTGTGGGTGGGTGGGTGGGTGGGTGGGGTGCAAGGTCATGTGTTCACATCGGTGCGCGCAGATCAACGCTGATTGCTTAACATGCGCAGCAGCCAGGCATGTGAGGTCATACTCAGTCATCGTGACTCTGGCCTTCTTCAGTTGCCTCCCCTCCAACCCCCTTTCCTGATAGGGACGAGCATTTCCTGTTTATAGGCACGAGATCTGATGTCCGATCAGCTCAGTGCCTCAGCAAAACAGGATGTGCGGACTCCTTCTATCTAACAGTGTCACATATTACTCAGGAATCAGGATACTAAATAATATATACACTTAAAAGTTTTTGTCATTATTGTCATTTTTTGTGATAATTGAACACAGTTTATGTTGTTTATTGAAAAAAAATTTAAAATTCTATGTTAAAATGAGGTTAAAAATATTACTTATGTCTGATGCAGAACCAGAACCAGAAGCTCATTTGTATTTCATTTCCATTCTCCTCTTGACTGCCTGTTACTTCGAGTTTTTTCCGAGCTGTCGACCATGCAGAAGATTTTGTTAACTGTAACGTGTAGTGATCAGATTTCTTCTAGCTAACATCTTTTGGATGTTTGTAGACATAAAATCAGGATGCAGAGTGGTTTAAACATATTTAAATAAATCACTTTTTTAAATTAAATTTTTTTTTTGAAAAGGTAAAAAAAAAAACCCTAACCCTAACCAATGAGCAGTAGAAATGTATTAATTATTATTGTCCTCACATACACTGCAGAACCACCTGCTTATCAATGAATGGCCACGTCAAGGTGAATTCATTGATGACTGAAAGTAATGATTCCTGTGTTAAGTCCACTGCATAAAGGAGTGAGAGAGATGTAGCTGAAGGGCAGGAGAGGTGAATCGAGCAGCAGGCTATAATCTCTGAGGAATTCCACCAATTAAACTCACTTTAGTTGTGATTAAAGGAGATATACATGAAGGTGAAAGTTTTTTTTTTAGCTCATAGAAGCTGGGGTTGTCATATTAGTGTATGTCAGTGGCTATGTATTAGTCTTCTGAAAGCTATAAAATGGAGTTCCCAATATTGTCGTTTTGTCTTAATGTCCCAATATTGAGACAGGAGATTATGTTTCTAAAAAGGAAAAGGAAACACGGAGAGGGAAATTATGGTCATATCCCAAGCACCTTGGGATGGAGGGTGACAAAATTCATTTGGAAAGGTTAATAAGAGGGTGCGTTCTGTGCTTCACATGTGGAGGGGGGGAAGGGAGGGCGGATAAGGAAGGTGAATAAGCAAAAAGGTAGATAGGGACAGTTCCCACCTGGCCACGCTTTGTTGCGATCTGATGAGAAAAAGCAATGATACGCACACACACACACACACACACACAAACACGCACATACACAGTACACAAACACAGACACCAATACCACCCACACAAATTGAGCGAACAAGCATATAGAAAGAAAGACAGAGCAAAATAAACATTTTTAAGCAAATATCACACAGGCGTGAAGATACAGAGACTTTTTTTTTGGCCTTCATATTGACGACATCAAAGCACATTGAAAAAGGAAACAAAGGAAAGAGACAAATAAAATAACTTAAACTGATTACCCTGTGAAAAAGCAAAGCTACAGACAAGTCTGATCAAATATTCAAATGAAATAGTAATGATGTGTCATTAAATGCGATTAATAGGGGAGAAGATGCCACAGACAGTTCGAGGACAATGTGATGAAAACTATCTCCATGGCTACGTTCACACTGCAGCTGAAAGTGGGCAAAGTCAGATTTATTCCCAATATGAGACTCTGATCTGTTTTTTTTTTTTTT
>JANJYP010109974.1:0-16360 GCA_024605115.1 Rastrelliger brachysoma | reverse complement strand
TTTGTTGTGGCCCTACTCTGTCCTGGTATGTGTGGGTATTAAGGGGGGCGGGGGGTGATGGGTATTAAGAGGAAGGTGAAGGTTTTGGATTACACAGCCGAGGGTCCACCACAGATTGATGTCCCCCTCAATGTTATTTTGGGTTCTTTTGTATGTTCGCCAGAGAACAGTTGGGTGCAGAGAAACTGATATATGAAACGAATGCAGACACTGACAACATATAAACAACAACGTGTGGTTATAATGGGACTATTAATGCATTTGTCACACAAGAAGACTTATTGAAAAACAGAGAGAAATAGAGAGATCAGTTGCAGGAAAAACTCTTAAGCATTTGGCTCGTCTCTGGTGTTAATTTCCTATTGTGGTGTTTATGTTGCTAGTCACTGAAGGTGGAGGAGTGTCTGAACAGTCAAGGACACAAAAGCTACTTGGAGTTGAGCATGTATCATCTCTATCTGTGATGTCTTTAAATGTAATTCAGGGGTGGTTTTTCTTATGCTTCATTAGTTTATTTCACTTTTGGTCACTGATGATTTAAAAAAAAAAAGGCACGTAAACCCTGTCTTGTGTCTGAACACAGACTGTATGTGTGTGTGTGTGTGTTTACGCGTGTATATCCTTAATCGAGTGATGTTAACAACACAGACTGGTGGAAGCCGCTGATTGTTGTGGAACGCAGATTGGTTCGACCTTTGACCCTTTTGCCAGCAAATCTGACAACCATTAGCAGGTGTATGTACGCTGCAGGATGGAGGATGACTCCTGAAAGCCATTCTGCTGTAATTGAGTCTCTGTCCTTGTGTTTAAAAACAGCCTGACAGGAGCTCGTAGTTGACATTATTGGATGGCATGCGGAGCGAGGGATAGAAGCAAGCTTGGGTAACAGAGCCGAGGGTGCGGAGAGGTCAGAGTTTGGTTTGGGTTAAACCTCTGTACGTTCATGTGAGAGGGTGTGTGAGTTTGTAATGAAGTCTAAGTAAATGTTGTTGCCCCTGGTGTCGCTCATTCAGGTTCTATATCATTCCTCTCGTCTCAAGAATCACAAATCATTTCCCCAAATTAGACACAGGAATAACTAAACCATCTCATCTGTATGTGCTTCTGTCAGACTATGTGCTTCTGTCAGACTATGTGCTGCGGTAGTATGCAAGTAAAATACCGTTGCCCCCATTTCTTTCATTCAGGATCTCAATCACTGCTGCTGTCTCAGAATCATGGGGGTAATTTTTACATTTCCCCGAATTAGATATAAGAATACATAAGCCTGGCTGCGCTGGTGTGAGTGTCTGTACAGGAATGTATGCATGCTGGTGTCTAGGGAAACAGGGCTGCATGTTTCCATGGTCCTCTTGTCCCCTTAAAGAGCTGGCTTTGCTCCTGATAGAAGTGGAATTAACAAATAGTCACATGGGAGCAGCGCTGCTATTTTGGCTGCATTAGCTCGTCTGTGGGGGCTGACAGTGGACAGGACACGATTTCAGAATCCAAACTGCGACTTTAGTAACACCTACTAATGAGGCCATGTGAGACTGGGCTAATGGCAGGGATTAGAATTGATAATGGATTGATCGGACATCTGGTGTCTTTATCAGGGTCACTGATGGAGTTGTAAATGAGAGGATAATTAGTAAATGGTTTTAACTGGTTTGGCAAGTAGGTGATACATATGTTCAGTTCCATTAAAAGTGTTTTATTTATGACCCTAATAAACTGAATCTTCCAATCTTCTTGACTGCATTGTTGCAATGGTAAAACATCACCAAAATGACAAGGTTCTCTATCATTTTGCAACTGGTTTAGTGTTATGTTGACTTCAGCATAGTTAGAAAGTTGTAAACAACATGACTTGAATGAATTGACTGTTACTGAATTAAAATCTAATCATGTAAATGACGAAAAAGTGGCCTTAGCTCAGTGTGCATGTTAGAGCTGCAGTGATTTTTCAGTAATCAACCCCCAAAAGTCAGTCACTTACTTATATCAACTATATTGATAATGAATTGTTTTGAGTCATTCTTTAAGAAAAAACATCAAAATTGTTTAGTTCCACATTCTTGAATAGGAATATTTTCCACTACATGTATAAATTGAATATGTTTGAGTTCTGACCTGTTGGTCACAACTCAAACACATTCTGGCATTTTATAGACCAAACAACTAAAACATTAATTCAGAAAATAATTGACAAATGAATCGATAATGACGATAATTAGTTGCATCTCTAAGGCTGTTGTTTGATGACAAAGGTTATTTCATCTTCATCAATCCGTTATCTTAAACATCACATCTTAATGAGCCACACTGACAAGCCACACATGAAACATTGTTTATTTGCTTGACAATATTTCAAAGATTCATTGGTGTCTGCTATGACTGTGCTGGAGATAATTCACTGACACACCGGGATGTGTCCTTTCCAGCTATTAAAGTACCTTATTTTTAATTGACTGGACAGCGGGAGGATTGTTGTCATTGTGGAGTTATTTTCGATGAACACCAGCGTTTGTGATCTCAGCCGGTTGTATTAAATCAGACACAGCTTTACAACAGATTGACCCTCCCAGCAGCAGACATTATAACACAGCTATGGCATCTGCCAGGACAGGTGTGTGTGTGTGTGTGTGTGTGTGTGTGTGTGTGTGTGTGAGAGCGCGCGCACACATGCATTCTTTCATCCAAGTGAAATCATTTTAGTGAAAGAAGGATTTTCTTTTTTAGTCGGTGTGCTTAGAATTGTGTGAACATGAAAGCTCACACTAGCAGAAGAGAGACTGTAGTATATCTTTTATGCATCTTCGTTTGTGAAGTTGTGTTAGTGAAAGTGGGGTATCACTGTCTGTTTGTACGCACACACATACACATGCGCCTTGCGTTGTGTGTACAACACCCCCCAGCTCTGACAGTGGTGTGTTCCTCCACAGGTGCTATTTTCAGTCGGTCGACTGTCATCCCAAAATGCTTTTCAGCTGAGTGCTTTTCAAAACAATCGTCACTGGTGCCCCAGGCTCTTTTTACAAGGGCCCTCTGAGGTTTAACATGCTGCCTCTGATCTGCTGATCAGCGAAGTGGTGTATGCTTTGTGTGTAGAGGCGTTTGAGACAGGAGATTGAGGGGTCCTTTGAATCTATTATCCATTCATCACTCCACCAAGCAGGTCAATTAAGACCAATATGCTTATTTAAAATGACAACCTGGCAAAAGACAAAAGATGTTTTGAAGAAGCAGCTGGGGGAGTGGATTGACATGACAACAAGTCACACAAATCTCTAATAGATAAGGCCAACAAATAACTGAACAACAGCTGGGAGAAGGCGGATATCACCACAAGGCTGAACCACTCATCAATTAGCATGACAGGGTGCAATAATGCACAGCTAATTGGTACAACTCATGTGCAGGCACACAGGTGCAAAGGCATAAGACATTTTTAAAGGCATGAAATTAAACAGAATTGCAAGCTGGGAAAAGTCAAGTCTGACAACTGCTGATTTTATGGTGGGAAATTGGGTCTGTGTTAATAAGTGTACATGATGTTGTGTTAAAGGGTTTTGTAAAGGCAATGAACTTTTTCACATCAACCTCTATTCTGAAGACTTGTCAGTGTGTAATTTATTTGATGTTTTTTGTTAATTAATCTGTAGTCAAACTAAACTATTTTTTATTTATGATGGTCTGATCCTTTAGTGCTCCTGGTTCACTTCATGGCGGGTTTGAGTGTTAAAGACAACAGCGGCACCGCTTAACAAAACTACATCTTTAACAACTACAGCAGGGGCAGCTGCTCGAAGCCAGCGTCCTCAGGTCTCTAGGCAGATTGTCAGACTATTTTTTTCTTTTTCTTTTTTTAAACAGGAAGTACAATTGGAAAATTTTACCTGCAAGCTGTAAAGACTGAATTGAAATACTTTAATACTCCACAGCACTCGTTTTGTCTTTACTCAGGTTTTAAACTGTCTGGATAAGTGCAGGTTCTGACTGCAATTTCATAAAATCTGACATCTGCAAGTTGCAGTTTTTATTTTAAGAATTTTTTTTTTCTTTTTCTTTTAAACTGCCGTTTTTTGTTTTTTTTTTTTGCAACAACTGTTATATCATTTAGGGACAACCTGTACAGTTTACATCTAATTTTGTGCCAATTTATTGATGAGCAATAAAGATCAATCAGACCAATTTAATTTGATCAGCATCTGTAACCAGTCACAGTAACTAAGAGTTTATTATTATGTGGTAGGGGGACAAGCAAATATCTTTCTGTTTTCCGTCAAATTTGCCACTCGTGGTTTTTAAGTTGATGCACAGACTCAGTCGTATTAATATGCACATTATCCAAGTTCATTATTTCTGTCTTGACACTTGCAGTAGTTGGTGTGTGTGTGTGTGCATATTGTTGAGTGAGTTTTGTTTTATGTGTGCATGCATATGACAAAGCATGTCCTCTTATTTGACATTTGAACTGCTTTGACCACTCGAGGCTGAAGAAATGTAAGCTGACAACTTATCTATCACTTTTATTTTTGCCTGAAAGGGAAGGTTAAGGTTGAATAAGAATTACAATGTGAAAAATTCAGAGTTTTCGATTCACAAATCCGCTGTCCTGATCCTTGAGTCAGTGAATGTCCCTGTCAGTGAGCTGCTCAATTACTGTCCAGTCTAATTACATTGTATTAACAGTGAGGAGCAGGAAAGTGAAAGAGGCAGAAAATGGGGTTATGTTTTGCAGTCTGAGAAAAATGGGGAAACAGTTAATTTTCAATTTTTCATTTTAAAAGATTTTATACATTTACATAAAAGAAAAAAATAGGAAAAGCAAGACAAGCAAAGCAGATGGAAATTGTGAAGTGATATTAGGGAGATGCTTCAACTAAGTAGAGCTTAGACATCCACTTTCATTATTTAAAAAATCATTTTCATAGAGCAGAGAATTCTACATATTTCCTTCTGCTCCTGATGTTTGTGTTTTTAGATCTAGCCTGATATTGGTAGATCGCTGGCTAGCTAGCATTAGCTATATACCAGAGACTGGCTGAATAAAGTAAAATCTGCACAATTATGGAGCATTTCCACTAGCATTATTCAACTCGACTCGTTTTTTTGTTGGTTTTTTTTTTTTTGCTTTTCCACGAGGGGTAGTAGCTGGTACCAGGTACTTTTTTTAGTACCTGCTCTGTTTTTGTTCCAAGTGAGCTGAGCCAATACTACATGTGACGTCGAACGACTGCCGGCCACTAACTGGTCAGAGTGTCACCACTGAAGAGTCATGAACGTGACGGCCGACATAAGAATCAAAGCCAGCCAGTCACCCTGGTTCAAGAGACACCTGGAGTCCCATAAACTGTCTACATTTGTCACTGTTCACGTCATAGTTCACACAGTTTACAAGACTATTATGAGAATTACACAATATAGGAGTAAGGTTAAGCAACATGAGTCCTCTGTTATGCTTTTTCAGTTGTTTGCCCCAGTATGAGCGGCATGCACGGTGGTGACTAGTGTAGTCATCAGAGGGAAGACAAACACACACTCTTGTACCCCCTGGGGCTATGTGTTTGCATTGGTCTATATAATATGTGGTTGGTGGTATGCTCACACACACACACACACACACACACACCGTCAGTTGCACACATTCCAGTGTCATGGTCAAACGACTTGTCTTTCACACAGTTCATTCCTTAAAGCAGTCTGTCCTGCTGGAACTGACAGCATATGGAAAACCTGTCTAAATGAGTCCACACATCAATTACATCAACGCATTCTCACCTCGCTCGCCTCACCCCCCCTCTACCTCCCCTTGCCTCTGTCTCTGTCTTTCCCACATCTCTCTATTCATCACTTCTCTGCCCTTTCGTTCCGTCTATTCTCCGCTCATTCCAGCCTCCCCTTCTGTCTCCCTCCTCTTACTCCTCTCCTCTCTTTGCTCTTTTATCACATTGAAACGTGTTAGAGGACAGTGACGCTGAGCTTATATACAGACTAGAATTGGACTGGGAACAGCTTTACATAATGGAACTGGGGAGGTAGCTTTGTGAACTAATTGTGCCACCTGAGACCTGCCATGTGCACAGTTGATATGGCGACTTTAAACTAGATCCCTAGCTTTTTATCACAGGAACTGCGGTGTATTTTGGTAGCAGCCGTTCAGACTGAAAACAGCACTCCATGAAATGTAAGGGGCTGCATTGGTGTGGGCATGTTGCTTAAGGTACCAGTGAGATGTTGAAATATGATCCAGAAAGGCAGCTTGAATAATAAATCTACAAGCTTGAAGATGCCAAAAGTGCATAGCAGTTTTATAGTGCAACTCTCTAAAGTTATGCCGACAAATCGTTTGATCTTCTGATGCACTCACTGCTGGTAGAATTAACCTTTGCACGTTATTACAGGGCTGTATGTATTGATTGGTCAACAGTGTGTCACTAGATTAAGTCATATTGCACTGGGATGGCAGAAAATGTTTTGTTTTTTTTTTCTGGTTGAAAATAAGTCAAATGGTTAATTTAATATCAAAATAGTTTTCAGTTGATTTTCTGTCATGATTGATACAGTAGGACTACATTAGCGCTGGGTGATATTACTTAATATCAATATCACAATTAATTAATGCTTTTACCTCGATTACAATTAACAATTATTTTTAAAAAAATTAAGATCAACTATTAAAGCTGGCATATTTTTTCCAATGATGAAATGCATATCCTAGCTCATTTTAAAATAATAGGGACATGCAAAAAAATTACTTATGACTAATTCTAACCATGACATCAAAAGTACACATTGCTTGAAATGAAAACTTCCTGTGAGGTCATATTTTTCTTTAAAGTAAAAAGCAAGTAATCCAAAAAGAACAAAATAACAACTTCTATCTCTTGTAAATAAATTTTGAATATTTCCATGTGAACAGTAGAAAAATATCTAGCATCTCTATTATTTTCTAGTCATCTGTTATTTCGAATATGAAAAGTAAATAAACCATTTTTTTAGATTCTGCTCATTCCTCACTCTTTACTTCACTAGACTGCAGCTTTAACAGTGTCCTGTAGCTGCTGACTAATGGAGCTGCTTTGTCCTGCATGAAGATAACCTTAGCTTTACTGCTAGCGCTCACTTTAGCGTCGGCTGCTCTGTTCTTCTCCTCTGTATCAGCGGTTGGAGCACTGGAGCTGAATCCTTTGTTACAGCGGTGTAGTCTTGATTCAGTGATCAGATGCAGGTCTGCCTGCTTCCAACATTGTTTTAGCAATTTATACATATTTGGACACTGACAGTTCCACGTCCGTCGTAGCAAGGGTTCTCTTTAATCTATTTACATAGCGTATTTTTCCCCTCCAAGGGAACAACAAGGAATAACCCAAGTAACTGACATGAGCAAGATTACGGTTTTGTTGGTTGGAGGGTATAAATGTTGGTTTTGGTATATTTTCGGTTAATTTCCTAGTCCTAGACTACAGTCTCTATTTTTCATATATTTTAAAAAGTGTAGAACTTTGATGTGATGCAGATTATATAAGCATCTACTTTTGGCTCAGTTCTTCATATTTGTTTTGTTTTCATAACCTGACACACACACACAAAGTGACAGTTCCCAATTTTAACCCAGTAGTATTAAGTGTTTTCATTTATGAAAAGCCACAAATATTGCATAATTCTCATATTTTAGAGGTATAGAGAATTTCTTAAAAATTAGTAGTGAGAGTTAGTTTGGATTTGAAGCTTTTTCTACCTGTATACTCAACCTGGGACTCATTTAATTTCCAGTTTTTTCCCTTTCTCCAAAACTAACCGGAGGCAGGCCTCTCATTTTCTCTGCATAAAAGCTTGGCAGCACAATTTAGTGTGTGTGTGTGTGTGCGTGCAAGACCTTGACCTTGACTGCAGTCCCTAATGGAGGAGGCTGTTCTGTGAGTGACTCAAACTCCCCCCGCTGTACAGTGGTATGTAGCAGCCCATAAAGCATGCTTAAGTCCCACTCTTGTTTCAGGGAGTGGAACGCCCCTCCCCGTCCCGCTGCAGCCGGACCCCGCCCCTTTCACACTCTGAAATAGCCACGTCCTTGTCCCCTCACGCAGCACAGTGTGAGTTGGGGTCTGTATATATGCGGCCGCGCTTGATTGAGGAGCAGATTGCTGGTGACAGGTCACACCGCGTTCCGTCCCTCCGACCCCCGAGATTAACGACCCCAGAGCCCCCCCACAATCACCCATCCCTCCTCTGGGCCCCCACCTGTTAGGATCCCTCTGCTGCTCAGATCTCCCTCTCTTACACACATACACACAAAAAGTGGACAACCTGCGTTAACAGAATTCTCTTATTTGTCCGTCACTCACTCTGCGGGTAATAAAGGCCATTACAAGTCATTAAAGTGCGTGTGTGTGTGTGTGTGTGTTGCCCAGCTAGGGTATGTGTGGGTTGAAAAGACGCTTGTCACAGCACGCTCTCATAATTGCCCTCTTAGCCAATTATCCCCCATTTAAAAGAAAGTCACCTGCTCTGCTCTCATGTCCACACAAATTCATTCACACTCACCACACACAACAGAATAAATAACATAGAAACTTAATATTTAATCATTGTTTGTTCCTAATTGATTTGTTTGTTTACTGTGTTGTAATGCTTTCTGTCTGCTCTCCCCTTCAGATTCTGATGCACACAAAAGATATGGTTCAGAAGGTGGGTTATTAACAAGCCATTGGTTGTTTGGATCATTCCATTTAATTTCATTTGAATTATATAAATGTAATAAATATATTAGAAATACTAAAGCAAGCTTGTCTCTGTAATTCAAGTAATTGTGTATATCCACAATTTGAAGTCAATCATTTGTCTTTTTATTTCCCTGGGACTCAGATGAATCTGGATGTCATTTACGGAGATACTGACTCCATCATGATCAACACCAACAGCAAGTCCCTGGATGAAGTCTTCAGTCTGGGCAATAAGGTGTGTTTAGAGCTATAACGATTAGCTGATCTACTAATTTTGACAATTGATTCATTGTTTTGGTCAGTGTTCAAGCAAAAATGCCAAATATTTGATGGCTCCACCCTAGTGAATATTGAATTGATCAAATAATTGATTTATCAAGAAAATAATCTGCAGATTTATTGCAGCTCTGATGTCCGTCAATTGTGCTTTTCTTTGTTTTTTCTTTTCATATATACAGTATATCCATTAGTTGAAATTTTATTTTTTCACTCATTTTGATAGTTGATATTTTCATTAATTGCACTAATTAATATACTGTATGTGTCCTTTTTTATTTGCAGGTGAAAGCAGAAGTAAACAAGCTTTACAAACTACTGGAGATCGACATTGATGGTGTGTTTAAGTCCCTTTTACTGCTGAAGAAGAAGAAATATGCAGCCTTGGTGGTGGAGCAGCATGGCGAAGGCCGCTTCAGCGTCAAGCAGGAGCTCAAAGGGTTGGACATTGTCCGCAGAGATTGGTGTGACCTGGCCAAAGAGTGCGGCAAGTACGTCAGATGAACCTTACAGAGCTATGACTGAAAGCTATATGTGCTTTTTTGTCTTATAGTTATAATCAAGGTTGGTTGCAAGTGGTTTTAGAGAATAAACATCTAATGAATTTCCTCTCCTTTCATCTAATCCTGCAGCTATGTGATTGGTCAGATCTTGTCGGACCAGACTCGTGATGTCATTGTGGAGAACATCCAAAAACACCTGGTGGAGGTGGGAGAGAAGGTAGCAAGTGGAGACATACCGGTCAGCCAGTATGAGATACACAAGGTGAATAATAAAAAAAGTAGATCTTGTCAAGTGAATCTGTTTATCCTACAGCAGCTTCACCCCCCATGTCCAGTGCTCACAATCTAAAGCGTAAAGTGAATACCTTATAGTGCATAATACGAAACTCCTCTTCTTCAACAGGCACTGACTAAAGATCCTCAGGACTATCCAGATAAGAAGAGCCTCCCTCACGTCCATGTGGCTCTGTGGATCAACTCCCAGGGTGGACGGCGAGTCAAAGCTGGAGATACAGTTTCTTACATCATCTGCAAGGTGTGACACTAACTCCAGAAAAGCATGATAAATATTTAAAATGTCTACAGCCTACAGTATGAGAAACAACCTACCACTCACACCACATTTTCTTTTCTGCCCAGGATGGCTCCACGCTGGCAGCCAGTCAGAGGGCCTACAGTCTAGAGCAGCTCCAGAAGCAGGAAGGTCTCAGTCTGGACACCCAGTACTACCTGGCCCAACAGGTTCACCCTGTGGTGTCCCGTATCTGTGAACCGATCGAGGGTATCGACGCTGTGCTTATAGCCACATGGCTGGGTAAGCAAAGATCTTAAAGCACAGAGTGTAAAACTTGGAGAGGAAATGAATAAAATGAAAAGAGATTTAAATTTGTATTACTGTCATTAACCAGAATAACAAGAATTTTCATTGCTTATCCCCATATGTGTGTAAGAATTTCTTGTATATACTTTTGATGATTGTGAAAAAGTGAACAAAACCATCTTTTATCTCAACAAGAATCACCTTTGTTGCAACACAGGTCTGGACCCCGGTCAGTTCCGGACTCAGCAGCAGTACCAGAGAGAGGAGGAGGCGGATGGCATGCTGGGAGCGCCGGCCCAGCTGACTGATGAGGAGCGCTACAAAGACTGTGAAAGGTTTACTTTCACCTGTCCTGAGTGTGGCACTGACAACATTTATGACAACGCCTTTGAAGGAGCTGTGAGTAAATGTCTGCTTACAGACATACAAAACTTTCTCATTATAACAAGAATGATGGCAAAATTATTTATAGTTTTTAGCTCTCAGGGTTACAGGAAAGCGGTAACATTCCACAAAACTGTAAATATATTGCCCTTATCCAGTCAGTTAAGTTAGCTTATTTCTGCTATGGTATCCTTTCTCTCCAAATTTGGATGGTGTTTTGTTAACATCATCAAAGCTAAACTTCATAATTGAAATATCTTTATTTTTTTTTTTGGCATGAATTTCCAAAAATCTAAAAATGTCTTTGTACTTTTAATTTCTTTTATTGTCATTCTTCAAATAATTCGGCTTGTCATTTTAATTGTTTATCTTTAATGGTGAAAGCCCAGAAATACTGGTAGCTGAAAAGACATCAATTTTTCTCCAAGATTAATGACAAGTATGTGCAACCTAATACCAGAGTTTACATCATCCCAAGGGAAATGTTGCCAAAATGTCTCCAGACGATTCTTTCCAGAAGCTAATAAAATCTTCGAATTTGTGAGTTGTATTTGAATTGTATTAAACCTGTGCAGCTGCAGCACACACACAAAGAACCGCGCAAAGATACTGAGAAGAGATAGAAACGAAAAAAGAGAAGATTGCTTTTATCGCCCATGGTGTGTTTCACTGGTGTAATGGATTAATCAGGAGAGCCGCAGATATAGAGTATCAGAGTGGAAGAATGGTGCTTCCGAAGGCATTTCAGTCAAACTTCCTGTGAAGGATTCATGCTTTAGTCATCCTCTATATTGTGTCTGTATTTTTAGACAGCTGCCTGGCTCCAATATGGACTCTGTTTTCATTGGCATAGTTTGGACTCCACAACTTGAAAAGCTGTTCCTTAACCCCTGCTGCTCTGTGCGCGCACACACACACACGGATCTCCTACCATTTGTCAGGCCAAGGTCGTGTGTGTGTGTGAGAGAGAGAGTTATCAGCCTCTAATGAGGAGTCGGGCACACAGCTTTTTCTTTTCTGAAAGACACTAATAAAACTTGACAACTCCCTGTCCTCTGCTGGCACAGAGAACTTGCATTAAATTAAAAAAAGGAGTATTATTATACACACACACACCCCCACACCATAAAGGGTATGTAGTGGTAGGTCTTTCTGAGATGCATGCTAACACACACACACTCTTACTCTCTCTCACACGAGCACACACACACACACACACACACACACACACACACACACACACACACACACACACACACACAAAATAAAAAAGGAACAGCTTACTTCATACTTTGAAGTAACATGATGATTGATTATCTTTAAGAAAGGTTACCATTGTCAGAATATTTCCAAAACTTTATAGACTGAATTATCAAGCATTTGTCTGATTGCTGGTTTTACTTTTCAACCAGGCATTAGATGTTGGTATGCACACACATGCGCACAAAAAGTGATAAGACAGTAAGTTAATTAGGGTGGCGAACATGGTCTAACAGCTCAGCAAGAGGGGAGGACAGATGGGGCCTTGACTCCACCACTGAAACGGAGCCAGAGATGGTAGGAGGAGGCGGTGATGGATGATGGAGGACAGAGGAGGAAAGTTGTGTGATGGGGCTAGAGTGGAGAGAGGGATGAAAAGATTAAGTGCAGAAGATTAAAAAAAAAACAGCACATAGCTGCAGAGATTTTCCCTGAGTTGAGTTTTAATAGAGCGTAAGGTATCCCACATTGGGCAGTTAGAGCCACACACTGTGAAAGCTGCATATTATCAAACCGGCACATGGATGAAAATGGTCCTGTGAGACAGTTGACATTGTAAACCTTTTATGATGGTTTTACAGTTTTGCAGAGAGATATTTAGGGTGCTAACGTGAGATGGTAAAGATGACAGTTGGTTGGATTGTAGACAACACTTGGAGGAAGGATGAGTGTTAAAATATACCATCCTTGGATCTTGTTCATTTATTGGGTCTTCTCTGAGCTTCACTCAAAGAGAAGACAGAAAGAACTTTGAGTGTTTTCATTTAATTACTCGGCCATGAAATAACTGGCACATAAGTGGTATAATTTTTATAGATACGACTTGTTTGGGTGGGAGCTGTCTGTTATTGAAATAATGTTTGGAATGAAACAAGTGAGATAAAAGAGTAGCAGGGGAGGCGATCATGTCGAGAGAGGAGGGAGGCTGCTTTCATCCAGAGAAACATGAAGGAGAGGAAGAGGAGAAGACATGGAGCAGTTTAATTCATGTAGCTGCATATTAGGGGAAGTCAATAGAGTTGATTGACGTTAACTGGCAGGGGAAAAAAAAAGATATCTTTTTTTTTTTTCAGAAGAGAGTGATGTAGGCAAACAAAAAAAAACTTTGCAGCTAGGTGGGGCTTGTCACATGCATACTAGTGTGTCACTGACTTCCCCGCAGAAAGCTTTTTTGTTGCTGGCAATGCGACAGTTAAATGGAGTTGGGGTTTAAAGGAGCAAGTGTTTAAAGCGGATATATTTTATGTAATTGTTTTGTACTTTAGTTACTTTTTATTGCCTTAACCATAACCCTTGCTGTCAAGTGGACAATTCAGGGGTATGGGGTCATGTTGACCAGTTTTCTTAAGGCTGTAGGTGCGTTACATATTACTGTACCCAGCAGTGCTCTAAGCCCTCACACCATCCATGGTCAATATGTTCTTTGTGGACGTTTAACAGTAGCAGCCAAGTTGCTGTGTTGTGTAACTGCTTTATTTTCTGCAGCTCTGATGAATCCCTATACACATATATACATTTATGTGAACTGGATTTAGTGAAGTACAGTATGTTGTGTTGTTAGTCTGACTCACAGGTCTGGGTATGATTTAAAATGTTTTTGCATTTGTACTAACACAATTGACTTGTAAAATGGGATTTCCTGTTCTTCTCTATGGACAGTGTTGCGTGACAGCTGCCACGGCTTGATCAACATGAAACTGTTAGGGTTGAATTCTCAGTACAAAACTGCTTTTGAAAATATCTGGTTTTTAATGAAAAGTCACAAAACACAACATGAGAAGTTAACTATGAATCCCAACATGCAAATTAGTTTAACGTTTAGTCACAGACGTTAAAACTGTGGCTTGTGTCTCTAATGACAGATGAAAGTTTAAGATTACACTGCTGAGAAAAAGCAACATAATTCAATTTCAGATTCTTGAGTAATTTTTTTAAAAATATCATATACTTGCTGCTACTTTCTTTTGTTTTTGTATTTGTGAAATATTATGTGAAAACACCAATAGTTACGCATATTTTCATTTCAGGGAGCAAAGGTGGAGCCCAGCTTGATGCGCTGCTGTCACATCCCCTGCAGTAGCCGCCCCATCGACCACCTCGTCAATATCAGCAACAAACTGCTTCTTGACATCCGCCGGCACATCAAAAAATACTACTCTGTGAGTATATCTGTATGTGAATTTATGAGATTGCATTTGATTTATACTCCCGGTAAGCCTCAGCTTTACACCTCCACTGAAAAACAGAAGCACACAAACATTTACGCACGCACTTCTTCCCCACCTGCAGGGCCACAAATGGATGGCCCACATTAGTTTAGTTTCCATTCAGTGTCGAACGCTGAAACTTGTTAGACTATCACACCACAGCTGGCCAGCTCCTCTCCCGTCATTCCTGTTAATCACCAAAGGTGCAGATTTGTTGAGCTTAGTTAGTTCACCAATACAGATTTTCACAACATGTGCTTCAGTTGATTAGAAAATGGACTAAATTTAAGAGGAGTGTATGTTTGCTCTTTTACCACTATCAACATGTTTCTAAATAAATTAAATGAATGCATCAGCTAACAAAATACAATCTTGTGTTCAGAGAGGCTGAGGTTGGATATAATAAAATAGTCAAAACTTGTGAAAATTGACCTACTAGAAAGTGTCTGTGAAAGAGCTGGACTGTATTTAACACAATGGGGGATGCAACGGATGCAGTAATGGTAAGAGATGCCATCAAAAATATGTTGGATGAAACATGAAAGAAACCTCAGCAGGGCACTGCGCTGACATTTTCAACCAAAGAGCACATTATTCTTGTAAAATGAAAAAAGCACCAAAGAGATTTATGGGAGCATAATCCATGAAAATACTTAAATGGCTTATTCTTACTTCAAAAACCAAGTTTAACATGTACTCTATCTTAGCTGAGAAGGTGAAATTTGAATGATACATGTGGAGAAACTGTCATCAGAGAATCAGGTGAAACTAAAATACAACAAATTGAACACATTTGGCTTCAAAGATCCTTGAGATTTGTCTCAGTAATGCATCACTACGTTCATCTTGAAGTGAAGGTGAAATTATTGAAGGATCATTTTCATTGTTCTTTTAATATCTTTTTAGCCTACTTCTTGGCAAATTACTTGGATAGCCAATCGGTTATCAATCTGGACTACTAATTAATTCAAATGATTAAAAAAGAAAAAACCTCTAATCCAGTGTAGATGTTGCATCATCACCATAGTGCTGAAACTGATGGGACAGTCAGCAATGCAGTTACCCATTATGCATCTATCCCATAACAGTGCTCTGCAAAGCGTTTTAGACAACCACTGCACCCTGTTGTGACATATAACAGGAAAAAAATTCTTTTCACTCGACAACCAAGGAAACATTTGTCTTTACCGCTTGGTGGTACAAAGTATTTTTCCGCTCAGAAGCTCAACTGTTTGAGCTGTGCTGTACGTCAAAGTCTTTGTTCTTAAGTAGTTTGTTCTGCAGTTGTCTTTGTTTCTCTTGTGCATTTTATTAGACTGCATGTCATTTTTTATAGCTTGTGCCAGCTTAATTATATTATCAGTAGCACATGAAAACGGGTTTTCTGGCAGAAAGTTGTTTAGCTGAGGCGATAAGCCACTTGTAGATTAAAATATTCTGTATTTGTTGCGTGAAATTGCAGTGCTGCTCTTTTCCACTGACAGTTAATATGTTGTTTTAGTTTTTTTATGATGTTAGTGCAGGTGATCTTTGTCTCAGGTGAGGTGGCCCCCGACTAGGGTATAAAACACCAGGTAATCCTCGACTTGAGCTCAGTTTCCATCCAGATGTAGTGTAACATAAGTAACATTACAGTCCCCATTGCTCCACATAATCTGATTTTCATGTGTGTCTATTTTTCTCTCTTTAGTGGACAATTAAATCACATTATTCAGTGTTAAGTCAGTTTTCTTTGCACTTTGTTGCATTTTGTTTCTGTGGATACAGCAACTCAGTTAAGCATATGGACAATTTTGTAATGTTTTGGCATTTTTTGGCTCTCTACCGATGTTTATTTGCAAATCAAAAATGTGAATAAAACAGGTGGATGGAAACAGGTACACTGTTACTGTTTATACTTTTTATAGTTTATCTTTTTTATAGTTTAATTTTCTAAAACTATTACATAATGCTCACAGAGAAGAGTTTGTTTTACATCTGATTGACTGATTAATGCTAGTACAGTGTGTGCAAACTGATATCCACTGGTTGACATTAGGCTGACACATTTCTTTAATACAGAGTAGAAACAGAGGATATGTGCAGTAGTGTAGAGGTCAAGTTGTCAGCCTGACAGTGAATTAAACTGGATGCCTTTGTTGTCTTTGTAGAGGGTCTTCTCGCTCTCTTTCTGTCTCTCTCGAATCACTGGTAGCGTCTAACACC
>JANJYP010109945.1:0-22653 GCA_024605115.1 Rastrelliger brachysoma | reverse complement strand
TGTGTGTGTGTGTGTGTGTGTGTGTGTGTGTGTGAGATCGCGCACGTCCTATAGGAATGTTCCGGGAAGCTCTACTCCCGGTGGCACACAGCTGGCCATTCACGAACGCACATTGCGCATAGTGTTGGAGCAGCCAGGTAGGCAGGTTGCGGTTAACTCTCACAACCTTGGCCTCTTCCTTACAGAAGCGGGGAATGGCTGAATGACTGTTAAAGATTTACTTTCAGCTGTAAACGTCGACAGTTGCACACGCGAGAAGTTGTGAAAAGTTGCCAGACGCAGTATCGAGTTCAACTATACGTTGTTGTGGTGGGTGGATGCGAGTCAGTCACTTCAGTGACACATGATAATGACGTTTAGTTGCATCTCATATGAAGATTAACTGGTATGACTTGACTGTTCTGCAGTCAACACCAGTGAAGAAAAAATACTGACACGTAGCAGTTGTGCGTAAAACTCTTCAGGAATCCACACAGTTCAGAAAACAGCTTTTTTTCACCCCCTAAGTGTTGCGACTTAACCAATACAATTGTTTCAAGATCGGGAAATGTACATAATGCTAATTAAAGCGGATAACCTCGCATATTTAGAACTTTATCCTATAGTTTACATGCATGACATCGGCACTGTAGAAAGCCACTAGAAAGTGCAGGAGCCCTTCAAGACAATCAATCTAATAAGGTTAGCACAATCTTAAGTCAATCAAAAAACAACCTTACCACACATGACTAAAGCTTTGCCGTCGTTACTGGACACTGTTTTGTGAGAAAACGGCTTGTAGTTTCCCAATCGAAGTGATGCTTCGCCTTCTCTCGTGTGAAATCCAGTACAACACTCCCACTTTGGATTTAAATGGTGTTTCCTGGACCGGCAAGCAGTCCCACCTTTTAGCGCCTCCCCTGTCCTGTTAACAGCGTCCTGCTTCCTCGCAGGTGTTAACCACTTCATTTGACATAGATGGATGATCGCCTATTACCTCAGTTATTTGTCAACCCTCTTAGTCAACGTAAGCATTTTTGAAAGGTTTGAGTACTGCCAACGAGAAAACAAAGCCATAGGTGATAGTTCAGTCGGGTTTGAGCTGTACAGTGTACGTTCAAGCATCTGAGTTATTTGGCTAAGGTGGTCTTTTTGTACTGATTTCTTTGTATCAACCAAAAGTGTTTTCACCTAATTTGAATGAAGAATCAGGAGCGCAACAACTGAAACATAGCCAGCCAGTTAGACTTCAGTCTTTTCTGGGAGACTTCTTTTTTCTACATGCTACTTGTGCATAATAAAATATCTCAACTGCTTTGAAACCCTTGTATTCTGTATATTTACATTAATAATAAAAATAAAACATAGTTTGTGGCATAAGGAGTGGTGAATGTAATTCAATGTAATGTTATGTAATGGGACACTCATTTGTTCACAATTAAATTTTTTCTATCAATTTGTCTTTATATAGAAATAGTTTTTCAATATACGCTTACTACATAAGCAAACTGTAATTATGGAAAAATGAGTAACTAAGAAATGATCAAGGAACTAAAAGCTGAATAATAAAACCAGAGGGAAACATAAATTATTGACAAGGAAGAACAGATATAATCTTTGGTTTCATTTGAAATATGACTTACAAATAATTTAAATGGCTCTTGGAATGCCTATTAACTAGTCCCACTGGTTCATGAACATGGCATGGTGTTGTCGCCACTGATAAGTAACCTCTAATTATAGAGTCTGATGCCCCAGAGCTGTGCTAATTGTGTTGATTTCTGTAATTTGTTCAATTAACTGGACACGCTATTGGTCCATAGGTGTTCAACAGTGCCGTTGACCAATACATTTGAACAACAGGTGACAATCTTTGTGACAATCTTGTATTTGACCTTTTTCCCCACAGTGAATGATGAAATGTTTAATTTTGAGAAGAACCTTGAGGAAACCACAAGGAAGGAAGCTCCAGAGTCAGATATGTACGCATGATTATGGCATACAAGTGAAAGTGCTTACGTCACTCATCAGGCCTTGGTTCAGTGTTACATGGGAACTCCTCATTTTAATTATACACTACTTAACCATTTCCTCATATGTGCATAGCAGTTCTCATAAAAAGGCAAACATTTCCTCCTTGCATACCTCTGCAAGGAGGAGTTGAACTTCTCTGCTGAAGAAGCCAGTTTCATTCATTCACAGGGAATCTATATTATGCGAAATATTTCTTTTTTTTTTTAAATCAGTGCAGTGTTAAGGAAGTGCAGACACAGTGGGAAACTACCAAATCATCTTTGGCACAGGAATGACTTTGAGTTGAGGAAGAAAAATGAATATGTCACATGTCTCTTCTCTTGCTGATGATAATATGATGCCAAGCAAAACCTAGGGCAATAAGGCATGGTAGAAACTTCTTGCCTTGGACATATTTATTGAATTTTATTGCACAGATGTGTGATTTATTTTAAATAAGCATAATGGGTCACTCTTCTATTGTTCTTTGTCAGATAATTTTTTATTATCTATAGAATATTTCCTGTATTATAAAACATTTAAGTTCAGTTGCTTGGATAGCTGGGATATTGTGGCTGTGATAATACCAGAAAAAACATTTTATTGAAGTCCCAGGTAACACATCCACCCGGTTATATTGATGAGAGTTGAGCTGGAATGGAACAGTTTGACATGACTTAACAGGTTAAGGCACAGCATTGTTTCAGCAATTATTTCATATTGTCAAGTTAATAAATCAAAAGTCCAGCGCTGAAGTCAAACACTTACCGTAACGTTCCATCCTTATCACTTAGATTACTCCTACTCATTCTAGTTTTCCGTTAGATTTGATGCCAAGGCAGCATTAATAAACACTAATGAATAATAGAAACTGACTTTCTTGACCAGGTTTGCATGCACCAAAAAGTGTATACCAAAGATATAGATTCTTTGTATAAATTGGTTGGTTTAATGGTTTAATTGTCTATTTAAACTTCATCTGAACTACAGACAGTATGCCTAAAATCATTCAAAAGATTTCAGTGAAAGGCAGTTGGAGGCAGTTACTGCCTGTATCTCAGTTGGATGGATACCAAAAGGCATTGAGTTGGTAGAAGGTCATGCAGTGTGTGAGACACTGTGGGTAGGGAGGATAAGCTATAAAAATGACAAAGAGTGGTACAAAAGCAGAATTATAACAGTATGAAACGGGTGCTCGTGTGTTCTTTCTGACCACACCATGTCCACTTACTGTCCACATCTTTGCTTGAGGAATGTTTGAGTGTCTGGCCAAGTCACACGCCTCACCTCGCTTTGTCCAAACCACATCAGCCCATATGTGATCATAATGAAGAAGAACAGGGATAGCCTATTGTGAATGTATGAAAAAACATAATCCCATATTTGCTTTGAAATTTCCCAAATTCAGTCATCCAAAACGGGAGACACACACAGAGGAAATGCAACACAAACTTACTAATACTGTAGTTGTGCAGTACAACTATTGCTGACATGTCTGAATATTTGTGTGATTGAAGTAACCTGAAATGGTATTTAAGCCCATTATGTGTTTACATGTGAGTATCCCACTTTGTACTGCATGTTGACATATGTTCAGGTGTGCTGTGGATGTGCGTGAGTGAAAACCAGTGACAGAAGCCAAAGAACTGCATTCCTCTCCTGGCTTAAAGGATTAATAAGTATAATCATGTTTGCACTATGACTTTGTTATCCAATGAGATCCACCCCAGAGATCAAAGGTTCCTTAATTGCTATGGTGATGGGCAGACTGCAAGGTTTTTGCCACAGCTTGGGAAGGAATTTCAGGGAGTTAAAACAATTTAATTAATTTTCACTTTTAGCTTTTTGAGCCTTTAACCTTAATCTGTGATCTGTCAATCTGTGGTAGGCCCTATCATACTTACTTTCCTTGTTGACTATAACAAAGGGAAAAACCTTTTGCTACAGGAAGTTTATAGGTGAAGCTGAACCCATGTCTGGTTCAGGAAGCTGTAAAGATCCTCTCTCCCTCCTCCCCTGCCTTGCTAACTGTCCATCTTCTAGTACTTTCATTATCTGGAACTACACGTTACTACATGGTTACTGGGTGACACATAAATACTTGCACGCCCAGTTAAAGTAATAAAGTATCCCACAGGAATTACAGCATTCAGAGATAACAATAAAAACATCTGACGCCAACATGGCATAAAAACAAAAAAACATGAACCTACTAATTCATGGTCCATACTCACACATTAAAAATAAATATTGATTACCTTGTGTAGCAGGTAGAATATGCTCAAAAAAGCATATTTGAGGGTTATAAATGAATAGATGCGTAAACTGGGATCATAATTCAGAGTTTATGTAAACATTAATAATGATAATACACCAATATCTGATTGGATGATCATATAAGGCAGTTAATAGCCAAGTCATGGCGACAAACCATGATGGAGACACTCTAATCTCTGACTAGATATTGGATACACTACAGTCTGGACTATATTATTTAGATTATAAAATATTGTGCACTTTGGTCAATTGCACAAGTCTCTTGGGTATTAAATGCATCATTTATAGCAGCATGTCCAAGGAATGAATCATCCGACACACACGCATGTTTCGTTTCCTCAAACAGGCAGGGCTGAGAATGAAGTTCTCTAAGTTTCTTGTGTCCAACTCTTTTCTTTAAATGTTAAACACCAACAGTTTGAAATGAACGTTTAAGATCTGAGTGCTTCAGCCGGATGTGACTCTTGTGAGTTGAAAACCTCCAGCTGACTGTTCAGGCCTTATTGTAGGGGATCTCCTCTTCCACATCTGCTTCACGTTAGGGCCTTGGGGCCAGTACAGGAGGGCCCAACAATACACTTCTGCTTCTTTCTCTCTCAGTGGGGGATGGCAGGAGAATGCCTGATGAACACCACAGAGACACATAGCCTAATGGCGGTTACACAAACCAAGACAGTTTTCAGTTGTATTGATTTTTCAGTTCAAAGACACAATAAATAAAACAATGAGCAAAACAAAAAAGAGCAGCACATGCAGCAAAAGATATCTCACTTCTTTTCACTTTATTCACATGTAAATAAACAGATATAAGAAGCAAGTAAAAAATGAGGCATAAAATACAAATAAGAAAACAAAAACCAAAACTCCAATGCACATATGATTTATTTATTTTACTGTTGTCATACAAAAATGTGTTTGTCAAAAAGTGCAGAGCTAGATGTGTTTTTCCATAATCAGGGAGTGGTGAGGGATTTTTTTTTTAATGGGTGACGCAGTGTTTTTACAGTCCATTGCCATTTTTATTTTCACATTAGCAGGAAAGAGATCGCAGTCGTAGAGGTGTGGGCAGACAGGTGGAGCTAAGAAATGTTCACTTGTGTATTTATACAGATCAAATGAGGCACAGTTTGCTTAATATATGATAACGCATTAAAAATATATACGGCACATATATTCTTAAAAAAACAGCATGTATGCCCATCCCTACACAGCTACACAAAGATTTTCTGCAGGGGCTCTTCAGGGACGTTGGGATATTGTAACAGAGGTCGTGTCTTTAGAATTTATGAGGTCCAGCAGTTTGTTATTACATAACATAAGCACACTGATTCGATTTGTGTATGACCTACATCTGTGTCAATGGCTGTAACATGGTAACCTCCCAGGTAGTGGGCATGATTGATGTTGGACAGGATACACTACCTGAACATAACTATCAGCTCTCCCCCCACTCTCCCTTGCTCCCTGAAGCTCCTCAGCTTGGTGGGTTCACCTCAGGGCCAACTCACTGTGAATCAGATCCAGATGTGGTTCTGGAGTCAGATGGTGTAGCATGTATACTACGACACAGCAAACCCACCCAGCAGCACACGTCAGAAGGGACCCCCCCAAATCCCTTGTTAAGTTTTGTCACCAGCTGTTTTGTATGAATAACTAGATAGCCCCTGAAAAACAACATATTAATGATCTCCATGGTTGGGGATATTTACGCAAACTGTGAGTTTAATAGCGACACTATACTACTTTAAAGCTTGAAATGTAATGTAATTCCGGTAAGTAAATCTTGTCTGACTCACAGATAACATTATCTCACCAGCAGCTTTCTTCGGTAGACAGAGTGGGAGTCACATGCAGTTTAGACACCAAAGAGATACATCCCTGTAAGTGTTTACTGCCAAGTGCTTCTACCACTCCTTCATTGATTAGATTATTGTTCATATACTTCTTCCTCAAAGCTGACCTTTATACAGATTGAGACTTTAGGAATGTTTGCCCTCACATTATCACTATTATGAAAAGGAATTGCTGAAGCTGATAGACGTAAATAATTATTAGTATTTTTTAAATGACGTGGTTTCTTGTAAACCAGTATGAACATTGTTTCTTGCATATGTGTCCACATCATGCTAATTTGGCTAGACTGGTGAGTCTAAATTGTGTCATATGGGTGTGAAGAATTAAAATAGAGGGGGCTTTAGTTGTTTTGAGGTTGTTAAGGAAGGAATTGAGCCAGACTAGTTTTGGAAAATGTAGATGTGTAAGTGAGTGTATCATAGCAGATTGTACATTAGATCCCAGTGTTTAAGTGTGTGGTCACGCTGGCAGGGTGGTGCTTGGCATTGCACATCTGTGAGTGAGCTAAATGATTTGTGTGGGATCTGAGGTAGGGGTGGGGAGAAGTGAAGACGGGGCTTCGCAACCACGTCACGTCAGGCCCAGAGAGAAAGCCATCTGTATTATGTCATGACTGCTGGGGCACTCCACCCTTTGCTCCTGTTTCCTTGATTCTCCCCCACCCACTGTTTCTCTTGCTCTGGCTTTACTGCACAGTGTCTCTGGAAATACCTTTAGCCCAGCTTTATTTATGTGCAATGTTGAATGAATGTAACAGAACTGTGACCCAAGACAAAATATCATCATATATGTTTGTATTTATTTATTTATTTTTTTTTTTTACCAAACCTATAAAAAATAAATTATCATCTACATGGCTGCACTGTCTCCATAGATTTCCTGAATTGTCCCATCCCTTTGTTTTCTAACTTGTCCACATCCAGATTTTGATGGACAACTCTATGTCAGGACTTGCTTGTCACATTTGTTGTTCCCCTTCACTCCACTAGCACCACCTGAAAACCAGACGTGGACGCCCTATAGCCTGTAATTAAGTAAATCTGTGTTCCCTTTTGGAGTCCTCAAATCAAGGCTGTAGTACTTTTTCAAACCCAAATCTAAAAAGGCCCATATCCAAAGGAGGATGAGCTGCTACATTACACTTTTAAAAGTAAGACAAAATACAGTATAAATGTTGTGTATCTGCACTTTAACTTGTTTCACTAAGTAACACACACACACACACACACACACACACACACACACACACACACACACACACAAACATTTTTTTTTTTTTTACCAATTGGGGACAAGATTTTTTCACCCAGTTGATACAAACAAATGAACTGATGAACTGGTGTTTAGTTGTCCACGGCCTATGACAGATTTACACATATAATAAACTGAGCATCAGACAATAACTGCTGAGAGCTTTAACAGGGACTGTAAACCCATCCAGTTCATGGCTGTGCCTGAGGGGAAGGATTGTGTTCTCCAGTGTTTCTCTCTGCTGCCCTGAATGTTTGCTTTGATGTGGAACGCGGAGGTTGCATTGTTAGTGATATTCAGATACTATGCGGTATAGAATTGGTGGTACAATAAAGTCCTTCTCTCAGACAACAGCAAGCAAACCTTAATTAACTCAGTGTGTGAACAACAGATGAGATGATAGATGCTTTATTAGTCTCCTCCAGATTCCTCTCAGTTCTGCCATCTATGCTCCATGTGGACAAATTAATTTCCTGTGTACTTGTGTATGATCCATCACACTTTGTGTAACAAAATTACATCATGGCTATTTAATACATCACTTGATTGCTGTACCAATACATACTTCTGCTCTTGATTCCGATCAGATGTAAAGGTCAAACCAGTGAACAGAACCTTTCACATGTACTATGATGAGCTTGCTCTGCCACCTTCTGGCCAATGAGTGTAGTTAATGGTTGCACTCCAGGTTTCCGTATTATTACTACAGAAGTCAAATTCTAGGTGGCTTTGCATGTTGATTACATGATAATGGAAATTTAAATGTCACATAAGTTGGGTAGTATAATATCATATATACTGTTGAGTAGTTAAATCTATAAAATACATCATATTTTAAAAATGTATGTCATGTATGTGAAGTTTTAATCTAAAAAGAAACTATTCAGTGTGGTGGATATGCATCTGACTTAGAGCGGAATTTAAAGGCTAGGTTCACAATTTGTCTAAGTCTGTCTTCAAACAGTCAGGTGTACTAATGATAAGTGAAACATGTTTTTGCTTGCTGTGATAATTTCTCCTGTTCGTGCTGACTAATATCAGGCCAATAACATATGAGCTTTCAATATGTGATTAGTGTTGCCGGTGGGGGGTTCACAGTCCACACTCATTCAAATATTTGTCTTAAGATAGTATGAGGCAGTTAGTCAAGTCAATATTTTGACTTGAGTTAAAGTCTTTGTAGTATCAAATTATGTTTCCCTGGTGAACTGCAGTGAGGGATGCTAATAAAAGAAAGAATATATTACTGAGATTAATAAAATACCTAGGATATGTAGTTGATTTGGCACAGTAGGACTGCTATGGCCTCAAATCATCTTCAAACGTTTGACTGCATTTTCACATTTTTATTCTCCATCCACTAAATTTAAAGCTCTTTGGGAAGGGATCTGTTAATGTCCAGTGTGAAGAGGGGGGGATGATTACAGCAAGCAAAAACTGTTTCACTGTCTGTAGAAGTAGATAACTATTATTTAACTTCTGAGAAAAATGTGAACCTATTCTTTAATAAGTAGGCCTGAAATGGGAAAAAAAGTATACCTTCAAAATAAGGGTAAATAATAAAGGATTAATATGCACTTCCATGTTGCCTATATTTGCTTTATGTTTTCATAAAGAATGGAACCTTAGACACAACTTTGCTTGTTAATGACAGATTTATTTACAGGTGTAAGTTGGAGGAAATCTCCTTTGTGCAATTACTTACTGGAATTCATCAACATTTTCAATGAAAACAGCAGAGATACTTGGATTGTGACACAATCCACTTCAATGCTTTGTATTCTTATAGCATATTGAAACTTATTGTGATTCAATATAAAAAATGTGATAAACCAAACATACCAACTTCTATTTAGAATGAATAATGTTGATTTAAAGCAGAATATGAAAAATACTTAGGTTGAGATAATAATAAAAAAATCACTTCAGGTCAGCAGTCACACTATCACATCAGGTAAAATGAAATGCAAATAAAAATACAAAATTGCAGACCCTAAGTGGCACAAATGCCAAAAGCAGACACGCTGCAGGCTGAGGCACAGTATCAGTCACACCACACTGTTATTCTGCATGCTAACAGAAAAGCACCAAACAACTACAAAACTGTGAGCTCATTTAAAACAAGAAAGAAATATACAAATGAGGCAACAGAGCATAACAGATTGAAATAGCTGGTCACTTTTAGTATATGAGATGGTGCTGAAGTTTATAGCTTAAATGAGGGACTGATAATATATTTCAACAACTTTGCTGATGTTGTGCCATCAGTATAAAAAAAAAAAAAAAGGAACAAGGACATCAAGGCAATGCATGCCAGTGCACCCATTACATGACATGATTACAATAACAATACAAAGTAGTACCATCTAATAACAATAATAACATATCATGTTATTTGATGCTTACGGTATTTATTTGGACAAATGAGTTGGAAGAGACTGGAATCCGTCTGAGTCAGTCCGCTGAGAAGAGTAACAGTGCGGTAATGTCTCCGGGGTTGGTGAGCTAACAGCACAGGTGGTCTTCCATCCCCTCTGTCTCTGTGCGGGGAGACAGAGGGGACGGAGGAGGGAAAGAAAACAAATGAAAAGCCACATGGAAAGTATAATTGTGGAGGATATGGTACAGAGGTGTGAGTAAGCGGCTGGTTTGAATTCAGAAGCCTGAGGGTGTTAAAACATTCATGTCCCGAGGTTTGAGTTTGTGTGGCCGTGGTGGCACCCGCTTGGCATCGATGCCAGTGATTTCAATCTTAGGGGGTATGAAGTTGGCAGGGTCCTCCATCTTGACTTGGGTGTTGGTGCCATCCATGGTGGAGGACTTCTGCAGCCCGAAGTAGGACTGCAGTGAGAAACCTGCAGGGAGAAGATGGAGTGGTAAAACATGGTTTGAACTCTAGTTTTTAATGATCAAGTTTTAGTGTCACAATTAAAAAAATCCCCAGTGGTAGTTTTTTAACCACATAAATCTGAAATATGTCTACACACATAACTGGAGAGTTTGGGTCTACTCTGCTGTTCATAATTTCATGAAGCTATTCATTAAGTATATGCCTGCTTTGCCCCTATAATCTTTTCATTACTTATTTTATTTGGTTATATAGTGTTAGTCCTTGTATAAAATCTCATGCCAATCATTAAGAGTTATGGAGAATCAAAGAGTGCGTCTTGATCTGGTGGAGTTGCCCTTATTGTTTACATATGAATCACAGATAGAGGCTTTAATGTAGTCCTGGCCTGTGCCTGGAAAATTCCCACTGATTTCACCTGCTATTGAGCTGCGAACAGTGTTCATCTGTGCCAGTGGTACCAGTACTATTGTATTCAGAGAAAAAAAAAAAACACTGGGGGCACAGGGTTCAACCAAGTATAAACCTCTCACCTGTGCTGGTGTCTGAGCCGGGGTCAGTAGGGGACTTCTGTACCACAGAGCGAGTTCCAAAGAAACTCCACCTCTCTCCTCCTCCTCCCTCGTTTCCTCCCATGTCTGTGTTGGGGTTGGGACTGTTGAGCTCTGGCGTTGTAAGAAAGGGCACAGGACTCAGCTGGAACCAGCTCCTGTATTTCCGCAAGTGAATGCTGAATGTTAGTTTTCTACAGGATGAAGTGTCAACAACAATCTATGTATGTGGGTTTGCTTTCACCCATTACAAACATTTTAGATAAGACATAGACATAAGAATATGATATGAAAATGAGCTAAACGTGTTGACCAAATCTTGCCTACCTGCGATGAACAACCGGTGATGAGTAGGGACTAACACAGGGGGTAACAGATGGGGTGACAGATGGGGTGACAGAGGGTGTGACACAAGGAGTGCCACTTGGGGTGGATTGTGCTGATGTTGTAAGCCTGTCCTCCTTGAAGTCCCCACTGGGCATTCTCAACTTCTGCAGAGAAAAGAAAAGAAATTGAACAGTCAATGAAAGGATGACTTCCACCAATCCAGAATCGCCCTGCCTTTATCAGGGAGTTTTTAAACAAGTTTTTAAATAGCTGTCAATTCTTAAGAATCAGAAACAGCTTTATTTCAAAAATAGGTTTGCACATATAAAGAATTTATATTGTCGTGCATAAACAATATACAGACATAATTAATAATAAGTATAAATTTACAAAAATAGTCAAATATACTCTATGTGAAAAGTTTACATTGAAGAAAAGGTAGGGAACATGTTCACAGCACTGACCAGGAATAGTGTTCATAGGGTAAATAGTATGTTTTAATGTAACACACTGTGTTAGGGGGGTAACTTTACTATCAATGGCTTATCGGGGCTTATTGGTTTATCAAGAAAACAACTGACAGTTTAATATAGAATGAAAATAATTGTAAATGGCAGCCCTTGATGTCTGTACCTGCCATAAACACTAAAACATTGATGCTAAATTTATCCCATGCCTATGTCAGGCTAACACCACATGTTTGTGACAGATTTGTCAGAGACATGGCATTGATCTCATTTAAACAGCAAACACTCCCTGAATACACAATGCAAAAGGTCAGCAGTGTTCATCTGGACCTGCAAATACAAATTACGCTAACAACATGCGTCATAGATCCATGGGTCCAATCACCTGTCATCCTGTATTATGAGTGGATGAGAGAGAGAGCCTCCCCATGACGAAATGTGTTGATAAAACAGAATCAAACTGTACTTTTTAAGAAACAATACTGCAATAAAGTTTAAAAACTTTAAACTTATTAAGAAAACTAGTTGCAGATCAATCTGCAGTACCTTACAGAACCAGTCTAAATATATTATCTAAGGCTCAAAACACTTCTAGTTTTAGATTCTTATTGTAACAAACCAAAGAAACTCAATAATACCTGCCTCAACATTTGATTTCGATGAAAAATTGAGGGTAGATTTTCTGCAATGTTCAATGTTGATAATCTCATTTATATGTCTTTCCAAACACATACCCACCTGGTATACTTATTGATACCACTGAATTATCTGGGCCATATCCTCAGATTTAATCAGTGTCCGGACCCTGCTGGACCCCAGCCAAACTACACAAGTATTATAAACTAGGTTTAGGGCAAAGAAAAGGCAAATATCAATCTTGTCTCCTTATTTGTACAACAGTGTAAATGTGTTACCCCGGTGAAGCTTGTTTTAAATGACCCCAAATGACAAGGTAAGAGGACTGTGTGTTCCATGTAGAGTTAACCTACATGATGGGTACTGTCCACTCAGGAGGATAAGGTTAGGACATGACAATCACTAACAGGTCACATCGGCGATGCAAAAAAAACAATCAAATCTTCCACAGACGCCAAAGTGGTCTGTTTTGGATTCATTTTCAGGACTATGTTCCTATCTTGTTAGATCGGTGCTAACTGCTAATAACATCCCTCGGCTACACTCTAAGTTAATATAACTTTCGTCTCTTTGATTCTGAGTCTTGGGCTCCACTATAATATATTTTCGGATGTCTTAAGGTTGATAACTGTCAGCTAAAGTTACATTTACATACATTTGTTTACTCGGGTTATCTTGAAAATCAGTTCTACCGGCTAGCCAATAAGGTTGCTATGCTAGCGGCCTGTTCACCGACGGGACAGTACATTAACACGCATTAATAATACAGTAAGTACTTCACATACCTTTTTATAATAAGATTTATTTGACGTTCCAGTCCGTTATATTTCTTCATTTCGCCCATAATTTGCTGTTTAACAAGTATAAGGGAGGACTATTTCTCGAAAACACTAGCGATACAATCTGCACACAGACTGAAACAGGCCTCCAATCCGTCCCCTTTTTGTTAGGAGCTCCGTGATTGGTCCATTTGACAAAATAAGGGGGCTCGATTCATTTAAGGGCGTTGCCTGGCAACAGTGTGCTGATACAAGCTGCATTCTATGGAACGATCTGATTACGTAATGTGTTTATCAAGATATTCTTCCAGCCTGCAGTGACTCGACGGCAATACTAATATAATTTCTCACAATAATACGTGCTCATTGTAAATAAAATCGAAGATACCATAATGTTTGAGTAGGAATATTGTCATCATAATGTGCTTTCGTGCTCTTGTGTTTTCTATTTCACAACACTGCAAAATGTAGTTGGACAGATCAATGCATAGCAGGTGAAAGGCGGGTATGGGCAGTGGGTCATAGTGGGCAGTGAAGCTGGACAAATCTAGACAGATATTAAATCACAACATTTGTGCATTGACACACACATACGAACACACACAGGTTCGAGCAGCTATGCTTGTTAGGACATTACATTGATTTCCATTCATAGAGTATAACCTAACCCAAACCCTAAACCTAACCCTAACCCTAACCCCAACCAATTCCTACATAACCCTTACCTTAACCTGACCTCAATTCACACCTTACCCCTAACCCCAACCAGGACCTCAGAAATTACATTTTGCCTCATTAGGACCGGGCTTTGGTCCTAATGAGGACTACTGGTCCTTACAAGATTGGTGTTTATACCATAAAGGTCCTAAAGAGGTAAAAAAAACGCGTACACACACACACACACACACACACACACACACACACACACACACACACACACACACACACACACACACACACACACACACACACACACACACACACACACACACACAAAAAGGTTCTGTGTGCAAGCCAAGGTGGTGAAAATACAAAAATACATGCACAGCGCCCTCCTCTGTACACTGTGCATGCTTCTATCGAAAACAGTCTTTTTGCTAAATCTTTCGCCTGGACCTAAGTAAAGACTATTAGGGACAATACTTTATAAGATTATAAGTGGAGAACATTTAGTACATAATGTTTCTGTAAACATTTTGATATTGGAGACTTTCTTGTTTTCAGTGTTCATTCTGTACACCGCATTATGATCACAAAAATCAATTTTATTGTTAACTTTTCAATTAAAATTTTTCCCATCTTTTGGAATCTATTAAACTGAACCCAGCCTAAGTTTACTACTTCACTCTAAACTGTCTTTACCATGTATGTATGATCAGGTATAACTTATGAAAATCAAATTTCCAACCTTTTGTTTACACAAAAAAACCCCAACATTTGATTTCAAGTTCTGCTGGCCTTCAAAATATACATCACTTCCTGGTGAGGAGAAATAACTTCCCAGTTATTTGGGAAATTATTTCCCAAATATCAAGACTGCTGCCTTAAATTTGTTCATACTCACGGGAATTGTGCTATCAGCCAGTCGATGAAAGCGGGTTTCCTCAGCAGAAAGGCCCTTGTGGGGAGAATATACAGCCTCAGTCAACCCCGCCTGGTGTTCAAACCTCTGGAGGTTTTCGTGGGTCTGCTCTGTGTGAAGATGGACATAGTCAGCAGCAAAAATTAAATTAGCCAATGTTTTAATGTATTGTGATCCATAGTTAGCAGCTAAGACAACATCCATTTGGAAAATCTCGGGACAGGAGGTAAAGCTTACATAACTCTGTGACATGTAGTAAAGAAACTTACTCTACGGCGGTGTAAGTTGCATGTCTACATATTTATCAGAAATGGAAACAAATGTCCTTCAGTTGAGTTGCACAGTATGTTTTGTGAACTTACTGATCATAATTGAGCTCATTAAAGAGGTGGCTTTGGCTTTCACCACAGGCACTGGAGACCTGGCTGGCACTGTTGGCTCAAAAGTCGGCATCTTCACACAATAAGTTTCACCTTCCTGGTAACAAAAGTTTATACTGTTATGATTAACTCACAAACCAGACACACAACAGATAGACATGCACATAAAATATGTAGAGGCATGCACATAACCTTCAAGACACAAGTCAATATAAACATTTTCTTCAAGTAACTTTATGTAATTCTCAAATCTCTCAATTCATATCTCCAGAACAGTTTGGGTCAGGAAGTACAAAAACAACAATGAACAGACAAACAAATAAACAAAACAGGGAAGCACCTCTGCAGAGTTCCTAAACTTGTGCTGAGGGATAACAGGGTCCTTCCATAAGATGTTGACACTCAAGTCTGCAGGTGGTGAATGCATGGGGGTATCCATATGCTCGTCATAGCTGATAGTGCGTCGGGTCATTCCAATGGGAGACGACATGGCAGCAAAGAGTCCAGATGTCGAGCCACCCTCTAGTGCTGAGGTGTAATGTAATTTGTGATGTAAGTTTTCTGATAATTCTACACAACACTAACTTATTTCACAAGACAGAAAATTACATTGACAAAGAGGACCAGCATTAGACACTTAATGCCTGCTTTACCTCCTCCTCTCCCATTACCTGGCATGTCTCCCTGTCTTGAGGCCATTTTGACACCAGATCAGAGGGCTTGACCACAGGAGAATTTGGTGGGTGACAGTGGGACAGTCTGCTCTGCCTGGCTTTGGACTTCAAACCTGAACCCTTCATCACATGACATGGCACATATTTGTGATTAGACTGACAGAATGGCTCGACCCTGTGGAAGCAAGGTATGTAGTGCAACAACAGTGCAGAAGAAGTTAGGTTGATAAATAAATGCATGCATTTATGTTCCTATTATGTAATGATAGGTCAGAGAGTGAACACACCAGCAGAGACCAGGCTTGTATGTACTGTGTACAGTGCATGGTGTCCTGTTTCTGAGCAGCCCCAAATAGAATCAGACTCTAGCTGCAGTGTCATTAATATCAGTTTATGTCAGAATCAAGCTCACTTATCAATCTCTATATCTACCCATAGTGGAACAGCCAAACTACAATGATACTATTTCTCAAGGAATTTAGCGTTTTGGAAATAAAGACATGGAAGAACCAGTTCCTTGTTTATACAACAGAGAAAGCCACTCTATGGTGCTGCTGTGTTGTTATGAACCTGCCTGCCTCTGTGACCAGTAGGCTACACCTGATCACTCTGGTCTGGACTCACTTACCACCTGCACCCTCTCCCCGTTAAATCACGGATGACAGTCAGGAATTTTGGCAGGGTTCTTATTTTGCAGGTTTAGGTTAGTACTTGAAGTCTACTTCCCAGGCAGCTGATACTGCTCACGTCAGCACTGGGAAGCAAGATACAGTGACTTGCAAAAACAGGAACCGAAGTCACGCCATTTGGGGTGTCAGAATACACGCCTACATCAAAAGTATTACACATCATACAAACACATCTCTGAAAAAAGAACATTTTCAGAGGCTTTGAAAAATCGAGTGATTTAACAGGTTGCTAATCGATATGTGTCATAATCTCAGCATGCATCAAATTTCCTTAGAGCCGGTATCTTTTTAAATATTCAGTGATTTGCAACATTTAAGGACACCAGCTTGTCATGCATGCTACAGCATATAAAACACTTACTTATATCTGTCAGTATATCCTCTCCTGTCGAAGTTATTCCACAGCGGCAGTGATTTTTCTGTCGCAGCCGCGTTGATTTGACAGACTGAACGAACAAATAATGTATGTTTGCTCACCGGTTTGTTCATCCATGACTTTTGGACATACAAAGAGTAAACAAAGCTGAATCGGCCACACAGACAGCAGCACCAGTGAACGCGCCTCCCTGTCAACGGAGCCGGCGGAAGTGATGACCCAAACTTAAAAAGCCCCGCAGCCCTCGAGTGGTGCATTGGAACGGTTGTAGTCTAATTGCTGTTTTATAAGCAACAAAATAAGATTGTTGCGTAATATGAATATCAATTTGGGGGAAGAATAAAAAAAAAAAACTCTTAATTAATGGCTTGGCGTTCATGTAATTATAGTTATAAAGTTGAGATAAGTCTCCAGGGAATTAAAGACTGANTGTGTGTGTGTGTGTGTGTGTGTGTGTGTGTGTGTGTGTGCGTACACTTGCACTGGTGTGTTTGTTTGTTACCTCTTACTGACCTTTGTTCTTGACCTTTCCGGTACCTGACCAGTAGGCCTAGTCCAGATTATAGCTTTTAGTCCATACCAATAGCCTAATATTTAAACACAATGTCATACATTCTGTCATTATATTACGTATTACTTATTCCTGGTCCTAATCAGGCCATACATGATTTCTGTGGTCCTTGTTAGGGTTAGGGATAAGATGTGAACTGATGTTAGGTTAAGCTTAAACTCAGGGTTTACGTTAATCTAACCAGAGTGAATGGAAGATAATGCAGTGATANGTGTGTGTGTGTGTGTGTGTGTGTGTGTGTGTGTGTGTGTGTGTGTGTGTGTGTCTGCTTGTGTATGTGCACGCATGTGTGGTGGGAGTAGAGGATTACAGCCTATGAGACTCAGCCTGAGCTGAGCCACCCCTGTCCCCTCTAAATGGGAACACAGTACTGGCGGGATATTGACCCTGTAATCCCAGAGGACACTATGATACAGGTCACATTTAATAATTAGTAAAACATGGCCTATTAATCATTCCTAGAAGTCACCTTTGAGTCAGATATTTTTAATACTTGGCAACCGAAGCCTTGATGAGATCACAAAGTATGTGAACGAGCATATTCTGCATATTTCTTGCATTAGCAGCCCTGAACCACAAGGTAGCACTCTTGATGTAGGACACAAACAAACATGAAACAGAAAATAGTACTACTCCACTGATTTTCTTGTTTTATTAGAAAATGCAAGCACAGAAAAGTAAAAGATTTGTTTAACAAGAGTATAAATAGAAGTGTGGAACATAAATACAAGATAAATAGACAAGGCATTTAATCCATTTAGATCTACATTTGTTGCAGGTATATTTTTCAGAGAGAGCTTATTGATCCGAGGAGTTAAAGGGAGAGTCAGATGCGAGCTGTGTTGAAGTTGCTTGAGTTGGAAGTGGTGCTAACTGGAGTTGCTTTGTCTGTGGTAGAAGTGCTCTGCTTCCTCCTGGATCTTATATAATAACACAAGAAGGACACACATTAGATTCGTTATAGCACTGAGCAGAAAGTTAAAACCTTAAAACATTAACTTTCATTGTGAGTGCGTGCCAAGTGTATGCTAAAGATGACATTGTAAAGTATACTCACATGACAGTAGCCAGGACTTTTCTCACAGCTTTTATCTCGGGATTCAGGCAAAAGCGATAGCCATTGTTGGAAGTGACACTGTTGAAAAGGACAACAGAGGTGAGTTCAAGTGGAAGCACCATGTGAAAGAAAGCACCATTTCTTCACTAAAATGTAATAGATGAGTAATATAGGTAGACTGATGGGTACATCATTGCTCTTCAAATGTCTTCTTACATAATCTCCACTTTGTCACAGAAGATGGTTGCTGGATAGATCTGGATGTCTTTGACTGGATGTTTCGGGGGAATTCCGTTCCTGAGATGCTGGCACAAACACTGCTGTCCAGATTCATTCACTGTAGAAGAAGGAAAAAGAAATAAATAATTTAATTTAATCCTTTTGATTGTGTAGCATTGCAGCATCTCTTATTTTAACTTAACCAAAATACATGTTGTTTATTTTTGTACTCTGATTGTTTGTCTGTCAACAGTACAAACCTAGTGTTGTCTATGTAATATTCTATATCTTTGAAATGACACAAAAGGATAAAAACTTACTTTGAGCTACAGCGATGCAAGCCACAGTGGCCAGGAGTAGAGTCAATTTAAGAATGCTGGACATCGTTGGTTCCCTCTTTGGTCAAGATAACACTGATACTAGAAAAAAAAAATCTTGCTTGTGGGGAAGATGATAGTAAATTACAAAAGAGTAGCTTGAGTGAGAAACAGAAGGTTTAGTGACAGATGCACTGTGATGGGTGATAGCTCAGGGTCAGCTTATATACATTCTCAAGCACTTATCTCATCCTTCCTGTTGTCAAGGGGAAATTTTTGCCAGTGGAAACTGAAAGTTGAATACCACAAGAACAAACCACTCCATCATCCCACTCTACTCCTCCTCTGTATTAATATTATTTGACCACATGTAACATTATAATGGTAAATACTGTACTTGAAAACACACACACACTATAGATATGTGTGTGTGCGCTTAACCAAATCTCTACTTAAACTTAAAAAATCTTTCACATCCTTATACTTTTCATTCGTATCGATACGATGAGGAGCAGTCACTTGAACAAATGGGTCATGTTTTCCACATGTAGCAATATAAAGTTAACAGTAAAGGTGAGGTTAAGGCCATATCTACTACTGTGTTTGGTCATCTTTATATTATGAATAAAGTACAGAGTAAAAACAGAAAATAGAGAGTCATAATGTCTATGTTTTGTTTACTGGCGGTTGGATTAATGGTACAAAATGGCACAAGGGTGATACAATCAGCTCATTGAAAATATTTCATGAAAGCAATCAAAAATTACAAAATAAAGAAAGAAAATAGAATGATTACTTTTAAAATATATATATATATATATTTTAAAGATTTTTTTGGCACAGACGCCTTTATTGTAAAGTTGGTAGACATGCAGAGAAAGGACGTTCTGACCGGGATTCGAACCGGGGTCTNACAGACGCCTTTATTGTAAAGTTGGTAGACATGCAGAGAAAGAACATTCCAACCGGGATTCAAACCGGGGTCTGCCGCTTAAGAGCATTGCTCCATATGACATACGCTCTAACCACTGCGCCACCGAGTGAGCCTTAAAATATATTTTTATATTTATATACTTTTAAATATTTTAGTATATGGTTACACCCGCTGTTTATCTTATTTAACACAATCTTATCTTCTCACACTTGGTAATTGTTGTGACTGTTAGTGTTAGTGGTTTATAAATAATGCACGGGTTGCTAAGACAAAATGTGGGCAGGTTATCTTTGCAGCTTCAGGGTGCATGCATCAGTGGTTAACACCTTTAGCATTTCTAGTACTAAATCAAATGTGTGAATACTCGGAAACATGAAATACATATTTCTTTCCGTAGTGGTTGCGTGGTAGTTTTCATGACACATTTACCATGCAAAAATTTTTGTGTGATCAGTATTAACAGATGAATGGATTTTGCCCTTCATTTATGTCTCTTTTCTTTTTATATTTTCTCTGCAGTTGATCTGAAATGAAGTTTTGTAGGGAAATGCTTGGTTTCATGAGAAACAGTGGTTTAATTTCATTTTCATTTTTCAATAATGTGTTTTGTTGTCAAAATCTCATGCCTGCTTCGNGTAGGGAAATGCTTGGTTTCATGAGAAACAGTGGTTTAATTTCATTTTCATTTTTCAAAAATGTGTTTTGTTTTCAAAATCTCATGCCTGCTTCATCATTTCTAATTTTGCCTTTCCTTAGCATTTAGGCCAGTGAGCTGGAACTCACTGCATCCTTTGTAATAAAGAAAATGCATGACTGTTCAATACGGTGATAGTGAACACTAGATGAGGTTGACTGATATATTGCTGAAATACATATTTGTGTTTTGTGAAAACTGTTTATTTCCAAAATTTCAACTTTCTGAAAAAATTCAACTTGATTTAAAGTGTTTCCTCACCCAAACTATGAAAATAAGTACACAAACAAATGCACATATTAATGTTTTTTTTTTTTCATAAACCTATACAGAGGTCATTTCTAGCCATATAGATGTTTTCCCTTTTCTATGTGGTTTTCACATAAAAAGCTATTTTGGGAAGAAGGCAAATGTCCCATTTGAAGTTTGAAGTATCAAAACTTAAGCAAATAAAACCAAAACTAACTTTGTGATCGGAAATAACCTGAGGCCTTAGCATATTTTCTTCTATGACTGGGCAACTGGATAGGACTTTCTGACTGAAGCATTAAGCACAGTGATAAACTTGTTAGAATCCTACTTAAAGGTGCGGGACTTGGCAGAAATGGAATATAACATTCATAACAATGTTTTCAGTAAAGAATCATGTTTTTGTTACCTTAGAATGCATCCTCTACTTCTACATAGGAAGGAGGTTGTTTTCCATCAGGCTGANGTAAAGAATCATGTTTTTGTTACCTTAGAATGCATCCTCTACGTCTACATAGGAAGGAGGTTGTTTTCCATCAGGCTGCGCATGTTGCACTATGCTTTCTACAGACAGTTAGAATGTAAAAACAAAAAAAACTTTTGTTTTTTGACAACTGCTGAATAAGTGTGTTGCACAAATCAAAAACTGGAGCTGCTATAATTTTCCTCTGTTATAAACTGAATGGAAGTAACTGTTTGTAGCTGAGGAAGAGTGATTAAGGCTCAGCCTCAACTGGTAATGAAGCTGAGCCTTCATTACCAAATGAAATGAAATTGAAGAAAATAGCATGGATTAAGGGACTCATGTCTCTGCAAGATTTGGATTTCATGCATCTATCATCAAAAAACTTGACTACTATAATGATGTCTTTTACAGGTCTCCCTAAAAAGTNTGAAATTGAAGAAAATAGCATGGATTAAGGGACTCATGTCTCGGCAAGATTTGGATTTCATGCATCTATCATCAAAAAACTTGACTACTTTAATGATGTCTTTTACAGGTCTCCCTAAAAAGCGGATCAGATAGCTACAGTTGAATCAGTCCTCACTAAGACAAAGAAAATTGATCACATCAGTCTACTTCTCAGATCTTTACACTGGCTTCCTGTCTATAAAATAACTTATTTTATAATATTTTTCATCATATTGATCATCTGCTACATTGCTATCAATAATCCAGACCTCTCAGGTTTTCTGGGATAGGTCTACTTTCTGTCCTCCAGGTCAAATCTAAACATGGAGAAGCAGCTCTCACTTGTTATACACCATGTATCTGGAACATATTTGGAACAGATCTGATGCACTTTCAGTTCTTTTAGCAACTTCTCTATCAACTCTGAAAATTGTCTTGTGTTTATTCACGTATAAAGCACTTAGAATTGCCTTGTTGCTGAAGCGTGCTATACAAAACAAACTTGCCTTGCCTAAACATGAAGTTGTCTTCAAGTCTAGATTGAACATTGATTTATAATATAGATGGATATTTGCTTGATATTTCACCAAACATAATTGTGTTTGAAATACAAAATGTTAAATTCTGTTGACATTTGGTGAAAGAAATCAGTGCCATTTTAAGACATGTAGGACACTCTTGACATTAGTCTAAGGGACTTTCATATATTGCCTTACATGGCACAGACTAAACACAAGTGGTCAGGTGGTCAGCAAAAGCGACTTCTCTAAAAAGAAGAAAAGAAAGTTTACACCAACTCAATCACATTACAACACATCGAAAATGGGGGTGTGGAAAATGTGAGTCATATTTTTGTGACATTTGTCGGGGGATTTAGGAATCACACTGTGGTTTGCAGTGGTACAGTATACTTAATGCCACCTCCTATAAACTCCATTTTCATTCTGACAGACAAACTGCACTTAGCAAGCTTGAATATTTCATAGATCCTTCTTGTGAATATTTAATAGGTTTCA